>SJYQ01003595.1:529517-564176 GCA_006410935.1 Redunca redunca
TTATATATTACTTCATATTTATTGATCTTTGAATCTATTGTTAAAATGACTTTATCATTCCTAATTTTGTATGTTTGTGCCTTTCCTTTTCTTTTAAAAATAAAATGCCACTGATTAGACTACTTTATAAATATTTATAAGACTATTGACCTATTTTTAAGTCTATCATTTGTGTTGTGTATTCTAACTTATTAATTTCTGCTTGTACGTGGCTGTTACTTTATCAACTGTTTTTCTTTGTTTTCTGTCAATTTTGTTTCTTTTCCAATGTCTTGAATTAGATGTTCAGCTCATTCACTTTCATTCTTTTAATCTAATGGAAGGAGATAATGCTATGAGTTTATCACTAAGCATATCTTTGGCCAAATCTCATAAACACTGTTAGGAAGTTATTTTGTACTCTGTAACTATGGCTAATTTTTACTCTTTGATTAAAAGGTTATCCATTTTTTTTCTTTTTTTTTAATGTCCTATTGGATTTTATTTAATCTACTATTAATTGCATTTTGATCAAAGAATAGATCTGCATAATTTCTTCTTTTGAAATTTACTTGGATTCATAATCTTAGTAATTATGACCTGACAAAAAAGATTATGTCTATTGGTATCCCACAAATATTTATGAATAAAGTTTATCTCTCTTTTTAGGATACAAAGTTCATTCTTTACTATTAAGACATTCTGTTGACTATTAAAATATTTTCTATCCATGTTGTCTTTACTCAATCAAGTAAATGGATTTAAAGCATAATTGACAGGGTGGTTTTAATAGATATACAATGGACTTTGCACCCCATGAACAGAGAGATTTAGTCTGACATCTTTAGGTTTCCCTGGTGGCTCAGATAGAAAAGAGATTTAGTGAGATTTAGTACGACATCAGGGGTTTTCCCAGTGGCTCAGATGGTAAAGAATTTGCCTGCAATGATCAGGAGACCCAGGTTCAATCCCTAGGTGGAGAAGACTCACTGGAGAAGGGGAATGGCAACCCACTCCAGTATTCTTGCCTGGAGAATTCCATGGACAGAGGAGCCTGGGTGGGGCGGGGGGTGTTGGGTACAGTCCATAGGGTCGCAAAGAGTTGGACACGACTGAGTGACTAACACACATAGTTTTGGTTTCCAGCAGTAATACAGATTTTACCTTATTTGTGTATTGCACTGACCTTTTTAAAAGGAGTTTGAAATGAGTTTGATTGTTAGATGAACCAGCTTTTTCATTGTGTCCTACTATTTCCATTTTCCACATTCTTCCATTTGTTTTTGTAAATCAACAATACACATGTATAAAAGCTCAGCTTCAGACAATCCTGACTTTAATTTCATAAAAAGATTTTATTTAATAATAATTTCCATGATTGTTGTCAGGTCATAAACAATATGATGTGTGTAAAGAACACTAGCTCAGGATCTGCATTTGTCTTGGAAAAAACATGTTCTTTCTGTGTCTCATCTTTAAGATTCTACGAGTCTATAAACTGGATAACTCAGACAGTAAAAAATCTGCCTGCAGTGCGGGAGACCGGGGTTCGATCCCTAGGTTGGGGAGATCGCTTAGAGAAGGTAATGGCAACCCACTCCAGTATTCTTGCCTGGAGAATCCCAAGGACAGAGGAGTCAGGTGAGCTACAGTCTGAAGGGTCACAAAGCGTTGGCCATGACTGAGTGGCTAACACACACAAGCTGGATTTACTTACAACTGGACCTCACTGGATTCTTACAATTGCACTTTATAGATATAAAACCAGGGAGAACCTGATACATAAACACACGGTCTTAAATTTAGTTTACTGATTGCTTGAATACAAAAGTTGCTTCTTAAAAGCTTAAGGATGAATGAAAACACTGTTGTTGACTTACAGCATTCCCACCAATGACGTCCTCAAAGCCAAGTGTGGACATTCCAAATGCGCCTTCCTCCTCCTCGCCCTCCTTCTCTGTCTCACCTACGTATTCTATGACTGTAACCATCTCCATCATGTCCAGCTTTGCCATATTTGTGCTTCTTACCATAACTACTCTTTATTGCTGCCGAAGACGGAAACAATGGAAAAATAAGAAAAGGTGAGTTTCTAGTTTAAGTTAATCACTTAACACTTTAAAATTGTTATTTATTTCACTGGAGATGGGAGGAAGGATATATACAGTCTCTTTATGACACCCACTGCCTTGTTTTAAAGTTAAGCATCCCCATCACAATCTTTAAAAATGTCAATGACTTTTTGCATAGGATTCCTTGTCCTAAGGTTAGTTTCTTGTAGAAGATAGAATCTAAACCACAATTTGAAAGAATATGGTTGTTCCTGCTCCCCATTAGCTCCCTCAGCCCCACTGCCACTACCAGATTGGATGGTGACAAAATTCCCGAAGAAAAAAAAAAAGTGTCCTTAGACTCCAATCCAAAATTCTTTGTTGCTCTCAAACAGAAGGATCTTTCCTAAACTTAGCATAATTTGTTTCCTCCTTAACTCCTATGTCTCTGTTGAACCTGAGTCCAAAGCTCTCACCTGGTCCTCAGCTCATTATTGATCTCTTCTGTCTTACCTGCAGAGAATCGGCAGCAGTAACCCTCACCACTCTTCCGTCTGAGCTCTTGCTAGACAGACTTCACCCCAATCCCATGTACCAGAGGATGCCACTCCTTTTGAATCCCAAATTGCTCAGTCTGGAGTATCCCAGGAATAACATTGAATATGTGAGAGATATCGGAGAGGGAGCATTTGGAAGGGTCTTTCAAGCAAGGTAAAGTTGCCCACTTAAAAAAAAAATCTATCCGCTAAAACACCTTGTGTCTGAACAGTTACCAGACCATGAACTTGATGTCTATGTAATTATATATAATACTTATTATCAAATTAGCTAAATCTTCACATCATTCACCTTATTGTTTTGGGTACTGTAGTTTGAGTCTTGATAATTTTCCCTCTCTGCTGGAAAATAGGGTTGTATTTATAGAGAGAATCTTTATAAAGTGTTCTGGTGATAAGCAATTTGCAAAACTGAATATTTTCCAGAAGAGAATTTTGTCAGACATTTTAAATCAATTTATTGCATTGCTTTTAGTATTATTTCTAAAATCTTTTCCATTTTCAATTGCTATAGTCTTCACTTAAAATTTTCTTTGAACTAATGTTTCAGTTTAAGAACTCGGAGCCTGGCATGTGTAGATATTAAATAGACGTTCACAGAATCGCAAGACAGAAAAGGGAAAAAATAATGTAAAAATGGCAGATAACAATGTGCTCAAGAAACAAGTATGTATTAGGGCCAATGCTAGCCCCATTAATGTCTTTGTATGAGCTGGAATAACATAACTTCCCTTCATGTAGCTCCACAGACACACAGCTTGGAAACAGAATGTAGACTTGGTTTTAATCACCGATTGTCACTTTGGCCTGTTGCTCTTGGGCAGGACACAACATTACCTCTACATATAGTGGCCCTAGTATGGAGGTTACATGATTAATGAAAAGCTCACACAAATATTTATTGGGAACCAAAAAAAAAAAAAAAGAAGGGCTCCCCAGGTGGCACTAGTGATAAAGAACCGGCCTGCCAATACAGGAGACGAAAGAGATGCAGGTTCAATCCTTGGATCAGGAAGATCCCCTGGAGGAGGGCATGGCAACCCACTGCAGTATTCTTGCCTAAAGAATCCCATGGACAGATGAACCTGGAGGGCTACAGTCCATTGGGTCACAAAAAGTTGGACACGAGTGAAACTACTTACTTAGCATGAATGCAAAAAACTGAAAGGTATACTTTTAGGCCTTGAAATATAAAGATGAAAAAGTCACAGTTCCTGCCTTCTAGGAATTTAGATTCTAGTCAAAGATTAAGGGATTACAGAGGTAATGATCATCTGGGCACTTCTGATTACCTGTTATTTATAAATAATGCATCTTCAACCTTAATCTGTGTTGAAAATAACACTAGTGATTTTTAATTGGAATCAAGAAGTTTTAAGTGTGACCTGCCGTTGGCATCTTTCTTTGGTTCTGTGGCTTTGGGAAAGGCTGCATGAGTGGGGGAATGTGTACAAACATGGGTACTTATCATGTGACTATGTGGAATACTCCTGATCTTTGATTTCTTGCTCAATAAATGTATTTCTCAGGGCTCCAGGCTTACTTCCCTATGAACCTTTCACAATGGTGGCAGTGAAGATGCTCAAAGAAGAAGCCTCAGCAGATATGCAAGCAGATTTTCAGAGGGAGGCAGCCCTCATGGCAGAATTTGATAATCCTAATATCGTGAAACTCTTAGGTATGGAACTCTGAGGTACAAGTGGAGAAATGTATGCATCAGAAAACAGACTTGCAAGTTTTTTCTCCTTTAAACTTCACTTCTGTTTTTTCTTTCATTCCTTGATCAGAGAGAAATCTCTGTTCCTCCCTATAGAATATTTTCTGTACCAGGGAGTAGAATATTTCCTTAAATCACCTAAGTTCAAAAAATTAGAGTTTTAAAAATTTTCTGAGAAATGTTTTGTCACTTCATTAACTTTCTTTTACCAATTTTATATTTTAATTTTTCATTTATTTTATATAGTTCATATAAATATACCAATTGCTAAAGTCCCTAGAATTAAAAGCTAACCCCAAAAGAAGCAAGCCAAGATAATAGTGTTCTCATTTCCTTTCCTTTTTGAACAAAAACTTCTAATTTTTGCCTGAAAAAAATCATGGAGTTAATAATCTATTTGTATGCTGGTGTGAAATTGTGACCATCTGACCTAATATTTCAAGTTGTCCAGTTTCCCTCTCAAATACAGAAAGATTTTAGAATTAACAAATGCCTTTCTGGTACGCAGAGAGTCAGACACGACCTAGCAACTGAACTGAACTGAACTTTTTGGTACTATATCTAAGGTTCTGTTTATATTAACCTTTTTTTTCTTTCTGGAAAATAAATGTTTGTTAATTTACCTGTTTAACTGCGGTAACCTGAATATTTCATCTGAGATCTTTGACTGTTTTTTTCCCCTTTTTCAAATTTCACAAAATAGTTTCCTTATCATCCTCCTTCAGAAAGGAAGCAGAAAAACAGAGCAATTGTATTACATACTCAAAGAAAACATCTATTCATAAATTCATTTGCTTAATATTTATGGAATACTTGCTCGCCAGAAACGTGGTAGGTGTGTGGAATTGAAAGAAGACTTAAGACATAATCTCTATTTTTAAAGGGATAAAATGTTGGGGGGAAAAACCTCAGCTGCATGGATAATTATAACAGGCTGGTAGGTAGGATGCAGGACTAAGGATAAATAATAATGGAAGGAAAACCCGATCCAGGAAGGGGCAGGCACAGAGGCCCCTCAGAGGAGGGATCAATCAACTGAATCTTAGAAGTAGATGTTTACCCAAAGAAAGGAGGTCAGGGTTCCACTATGATGCTGTCAGTAGAAAACCAAGGCCCCACTTCTTCTGATCTGGTCATTTGCTTTTGGACAATGTTTTCCAATGTGTACTTTAGAAATGCAGCCTCTAACAGGGGGCCTGTTTTGGTTGCAGGAGTGTGCGCGGTGGGGAAGCCCATGTGCTTGCTCTTTGAATACATGGCCTACGGGGACCTCAATGAGTTCCTCCGCAGCATGGCCCCACACCCCGGACGCGGCCTCAGTCCCAGCGACCTGTCGCCCGGGTCACAGGCCTCCAGCCCCGGCCCCCCGGCCCTCTCCTGCGCGGAGCAGCTGTGCATCGCCAGGCAGGTGGCCGCGGGCATGGCCTACCTCTCCGAGCGCAAGTTCGTCCACCGCGATTTGGCCACCAGGAACTGCCTGGTGGGCGAGAACATGGTGGTGAAAATCGCCGACTTCGGCCTCTCTAGAAACATCTACTCGGCGGACTACTACAAAGCCAATGAAAACGATGCCATCCCTATCCGTTGGATGCCCCCCGAGTCCATCTTCTACAACCGCTACACCACGGAGTCTGACGTGTGGGCCTACGGGGTGGTCCTTTGGGAGATCTTCTCCTACGGCCTGCAGCCCTACTACGGGATGGCCCACGAGGAGGTGATCTACTACGTGCGGGATGGTAACATCCTCTCCTGCCCGGAGAACTGCCCCCTGGAACTGTACAATCTCATGCGTCTGTGTTGGAGCAAGGTACCTGCAGATAGACCCAGTTTCAGCAGCATCCACCGAATCCTGGAACGCATGTGTGAGCGGGCGGAGGGCAGTGGTGGGGTGTGAACTCCAAGATGCGCGAAGAGAAATCTCCAGTCTCTTCTCAGACTCTGGGAGCCAGAGGAGTGCAACGCCCGAGCCCCCAGGAGACCCAAATAGCAAAGAATAGTAGCAGACATGGGTACCATGCTGCTTGTTTCTCAGAAAAAAAAAAAAAAAAGACTGGGCAGAACTCCTGGAGTGGGTGGAAATTGGATGAAGGGAAAGGCAGGCGAGAAAACGTGTCAGATAACCGGAGGTAACTACTCTTCCTCACGGGAAACGTTTGTATTACATATTGTACCGGAAAGAATGCCACCCTGTTCAGTTCCTGAATTAGCTGGCAGCAGAATAAGGCTCTGCTGTATTAAATTTTAATATGAACTGCAGTTGAGAGCTTCATTTTTAATAGAGTTCATTCCTGTCCATTAGGAAAGTAGTGTATCTTCCTGTAAGAAATTTAGCTCAAGCACAGAAAACTCCAAAGAAGGAAAAACCATTCATTGTCTCCTCACCCAAAGATGGGTGATGGTTTTTTATTCAATTTCTTTCTTGAGTTTAATGCACACTTTCATATTTGTATTCGACAAAGTTGTGGTTTACTTTATTGATAGAGGGTTTCCAAGGAATAAAGTGATAATCAGCAAGGTTATATTCTTATTGTGATTTTTAGTTCTCTTTTTCTTTGTTTCTTCTTTAGAAGTTTTCCTTTGTGCACACGTGTCATGAATTTAATCTGCTTGCTTTATTCTTACAGATGTTTTTTTTCTGAAAATGTCTTTTGTGTCTATTTACCTTTTTTTTTTTTGAAAATTTTATCGGTACCTTTTTCTTTGTCTCATCTTTCTTTATTTAGGACTTGGTTCCTTTTTGGTTATTTGGCTATATTTTCCTTTTATTTCACCTATACAACAAACACCTTGGCAGAAATAGTAACTTTCTAAGTAACATTATGGACTGTTACATATATACCTTTTGCAAAGTATATTACTATTACTATTTTCTTCTGTACCTGCTTTTGAAATTACCCATTTCAAAGTTGTAATTCATTAATTTTATTGCCACAGACTATTGCACAGTTTATAACATGGGAATTCACAAGATGCTCTTGTGACTGAGTTATTTCAAACGGATTTTGTTCATTCTGACATTTTTTGTCCCCTCTAGAAACCAATTTGATAGGTAGCAGGATTAATATATGGCTATTCACCAACTTTCTGCATGACCATTCACTTGTCTTGTTACATCTTATGATTCTTAAAAAGAAAAAAGCAAGACAAAACAAAAGCATCTGAAACTCAGATTCTTGGGGCACACGATTTCCCAGTGGAGGCTATACAATATATCTTTATCTGAGGCCAACATGGATGATATGAGTTTCTTCCTGATATTATATAACACAGATTCTCCTGAGAAGCAAATAAACGGGAAAGAGAAAATAGCAGTCTACTCTATGGCCAGTTTACTTTCCTTCAACCTAATTGGTGGTCAGGACAGTGGAGAAATGGTCTGAATTCTTGAAAGCAGATTCTCCGGCTGTCCTCCAGAGGGCTCTACCCGATATCTCCAATTGCACCTGCAAGCAACAACTTTGTCATCTTTGCTAAAAAATATGCAATGCCTTGTTCATAGTCACCGCAGACAACCACAGAAAACTCTATCAGTTTTACTTTTTAAAGCCCTCCTGCACACACCATCTCCCCTTCGAAGCGACCACCCACTGTTCAAACTCTATTGCTATCTCTTCTCTCATCTTCCTCCCATTCCAGGCCAGATAAGATTCCATGAGCTATGACAATACAGACTGACTCACAATTCTGATTTACAAACAAGGAAGCCAGGAGTTAGGACTGAGACCTTGAGAGGCGCCTTCGATTCAAGTCGTGATTTGAGACGGTCATCCAAAGAGCTAGATGAGGAATGAGGTTGCAACATGAGTCTAAGACAGAAGGCCAAGAGGCCAGCAAAGCAGAAAACTTGGAGTGGACCACCATCAAGTCTGGAACTTTCCTGTAGACATCCACGGCATGACACATGTGTGTCATATAAGCTCTGAAAACTTGAGAGACATCTTTTTCCTCAGCTGACAGAGTTTTATTATAAAAGAAAAGCCGTGAAGTCAGGCCAATCAGAAAAGCTGCTCTATTGAAAAGCAGGGGGACGTCCTTGCTGGTCCAGTGGCTGAGACTCTGAGCTCCCAATCGCAGAGGCCCCAGGTTCAATCCCTGGTCAGGGAACAAGATCCCACATGCCACAACTAAAAGTCCCACTTGCTGCAGCTGAGACATGGCACAGCCAAACGAAAGAAATAAAAATAAATGTAAAACAAAAGGAAAGCAGAGTCAGGGTAGTGAGAGTTACTTGGAGGACCTGCCATGGGGCGTGTGCAGCCGAGGTCGTGTTGCGCTTCAGAGCCAGGTTTCCACCGGCCTGTTCTGTTGTCTGCCACTCTGAGCTTGCTTTGCTTCCCGCCCCACTGCAGGGTAACTGCCCTTGCTTTCCCATCTCTTCCTCATGCCTTCTACAGCCTCACCGATTCTCTGTCTGTATGCCTTTTAGGCCCTGGTATTCAAAAATCTCAAAGCAAAAATAATCATAGATATATCAGTAAATATAGTGAATGAATAAGTGAACAAGCAAGTAACTATAATAGAACCCATCCCATTTTATTAAATATTTAAAGGGACTGAAAACTAAAATAGCAACAAGAAACCTCATGATAATAATTGTAGTCATACTATCAGTTGGCATTTCTTGAATACTTACCACATATATTCTAAGGCCTCTAAATATATGTATTTATTTCAATTAAAGTGAATGTATTAACTTAAAACACAACATCCCTGTGATATTGTAGTATCATTATGCCCTTTTTTAGGTGAGGACACGGGCACAGAGAGGTTGTGTAACTGGCCTAATCACACAGAGCAGCAGAGCCTAGGTTGTGACAAGAGGCTGAGTTCTCAGTCACCACACCAAGGTGCTTCTAGTGATTCCAGAGGAAACAACTGAAACTCGACTCTGTGGAGGTGATTTATAATTTGCATCTGGTTTCAAAGCATACTTCTACTTCTCCCTTCTACTACCGCTTTCCTACTCCATTCTTTTCACTGAATAACAAAATGTATATTTTAGCATTGTTACTTTTATAAAAAAAAAATCCAACTGATGGAATGTGTATATTTTGTGAACTCTAAATGTGCTTTTAGGCTATGTCAAGATCACTGTCTTATTTCCTTGGTGCTCGTCCCAAGGTTCTGTATCTCAGGGACAAGGGCCCAGTATTTACCAGTATTGTTTTCTTTTGTAAATACAGATTTCTTTTTCCATTGTAAAATCAGTGTATAAATTTAAAAAAAAGAGAGATCAGGAGAGACATTTACAGGGCTGTTGTCATCAACGGACAGGACCGGCATCATTACAAGTAAAGCACCCGCAAGTGATATTAAGTGGCAGAATATTAAATGTGATGAGTTCCAGGGACTGCGCGTAGTGCCAGAAGAATGCATTTGCTGGTATCACAACTGAGCAGGAAAGGGGCCCTCCTTCCAGTCTGCAGGATATTATAAACCTGTTCTATGTCATTCACTGTATTTCTAAGAGTACAATTTAATTTCTGAATAATATTCCTTTCTTTGGATGTACCATAACTTAGCTATCTTCCTATTTTTAAAACATTTGAGTTTTTGAACTGAAAACATTTGAGTTTTTTCCAGTTTTCATTATTACAAACAATACTGCACTGGTCATCCTCATTTGCACATGCCATAATTATTTCCTTATAGAAATTCTGAGAAAGAGAATATCCAAGCCAAATGGTATGTGCAAAATTAAGGCTTTTGTTATGTGTTGTCATATTCTCTAGAAACACTGTTCCTATCTCTGCATTGTACAGGGCATGTCATAGCCCTAAACATATGCTGTCATACACAGAGAATTAATTCTCTGTTTTTTAGAAGGCTTTTGTCTACTTGATTATAAATAAAGATGATCTCATTTTTATTTTTAAATTACTAATGAGATTGCACTTTCCTTGCTTCTAGGTCATTTTATAGTTCTTATTTTGGGAATCATCTATAAGTCATTTTTCTATGCAGAGTTCATTTTCTGATTGATTTGTAAGTCATTTGATTTAATAAACAGTAAACCTTTGTTATACTTTGCACAAAACAGAAAAATATGTGTATAACTTTTATTTTAAAATAGCATTTGCTTTATTATTGAAAAAGCAATTTAAAAAAAAAAGCAATAATATACAAATAAAGAAAATGAANTTTTAAAAAAAAAAAGCAATAATATACAAATAAAGAAAATGAAAAAACACCACTAGTGGTAACTAACATTAACTCATTATAAATATTGTTCCAGTCTTTTTCATGTAGGTAAGAAGGTAGATGAGTAGATGAGAGAGAGATAGACAGACAGATAACCATTTTAAATGAAAACAAGATCAGACTGTTGTGTATCAAACATCTTCAATATCAACAAATATTCATGTGTCACATCACTTCTGATGATGAAATAATATTCTGTTATATGAAGTTACAACTTACTTAACCATTATTCCAAGGTTGGACATTTGGTTCATTTCTGTTTTTCATTATAAAATACAGTATTTTCATAATCCTATAGTTAAAGATTTTGTGAGCATCCAGTCAAGTGATGTCTTTATATATAACTCCTACAAATAGAATTTCTAGATCAAAAGATATACTTTCAAAGCTTTTAGTACACTGACCAACTACCTTCTTAAGTTATCAATATACAATCTTCCAGCTAGATAACAGTCTTTTTCTTTCAATTTCAACAATACTGAGTGTGAGCATTTTAAAAATTTCTGGTATAATAGTTGAAGGTGTTCTTTTTTATTTTTTGTAGCTTATGCTTACATTTCTTTAAAGATTGAACATCTTTTCAGTGTTTTGAGGATAGTTGATTTACTCTGTTTGCCTCCTACTGTTATTTTTCTTTGGGTAGATTTCTTTCCTGCTACTTTATAAAAACATTGTATATAGTAAGGAATTAAATTTTGTCATACATGTTTCAACCACCTTTCTCATGTTAAAAATGGACACTTCTATTTGTCTTTTAAGATAGTAAAAGATTTTATTAATCAGGAAGGAATGTTGCATTTTCAGTCGATTGAGATGACTGTGACGTTTTCCTTAATCAGTTACTATGTAGAAATGTAAGAATTGATTTTCTAATGTTGAAATATTGTTATGTTCTGGGAATAAACTCTCTTTGGGTGTCATATCAGTGTTTTGATTTACTACCAAATCTGATTTATTAACATTTACTTGCATCAATACTTATAAATTCATGGAATTAAAAGTTTATCATTATTTTCTCTGTTAGAGCTTGGTATCAGTATTATCAGTTCAGTTTAGTTCAGTTCAGTCACTCGTGGTGCCTGACTCTGCGACCCCGTGAACCACAGCATGCCAGGCCTCCCTGTCCATCACCAACTCCTGGAGTTTATCCAAACCCATGCCCACTGAGTCAGTGATGCCATCCAACCATCTCATCCTCTGTCATCCCCATCTCCTCCTGCCCTCAATTTTTCCCAGCCATCAGGGTCTTTTCAAACGAGTCAGCTCTTCACATCAGGTGGCCAAAGTACTGGAGTTTCAGCTTCAACATCAGTCCTTCCAATGAACACCCAGGACTGATTTCCTTTAGGATGGACTGGTTGCATCTCCTTGCAGTCCAAGGGACTCTCAAGAGTCTTCTCCAACAACTCAGGTCAAAAGCATCCATTCTTCAGCACTCAGCTTTCTTTATAGTCCAACTCTCACATCCATACATGACTACTGGAAAAACCATAGCTTTAAATAGATGGACATTTGTTGGCAAAGTAATGTCTCTGCTTTTTAATATCCTGTCTAGGTTGGTCATAACTTTTCTTCCAAGGAGCAAGCATCTTTTAACTTCATGGCTGCAGCCACCATCTGCAGTGATTTTGGAGCCAAAAAAAAAAAAGTCTGTCACTGTTTCCCCATCTATTTGCCATGAAGTGATGGGACCAGATGCCATAATCTTAGTTTCTGAATGTGGAGCTTTAAGCCAACTTTTTCACTCTCCTCTTTCACTTTCATCAAGAGGCTCTTTAGTTCTTCTTCACTTTCGGCCATAAGGGTGGTGTCATCTGTGTATCTGAGGGTATTGATATTTCTCCCAGTAATCTTGATTCCAGCTTGTGCTTCATCCAGTCCAGCGTTTCTCATGATGTACTCTGCATATAAGTTAAATAAGCAGGGTGACAATANCTTTGCTTTTTGCTTCTCTTCTTTTACAACTATTTGTAAGGCCTCCTCTGACAACCATTTTGCATTTCTTTTTCTTGGGGATGGTGTTGATCCCTGCCTCCTATACAATGTCACAAACCTCTGCCCATAGTTCATCAGGCACTCTGTCTATCAGATCTAGTCCCTTAAATCTATTTCTCACTTCCACTGTATAATCAGAAGAGATTTGATTTAGGTTATACCTGAATGGTCTAGTGGTTTTCCCCACTTTCTTCTATTAAGTCTGTATTTGGCAATAAGGAGTTCATGATCTTAGCCACAGTCAGCTAATGGTCTTGTTTTTTGCTGACTGTATAGAGCTTCTCCATCTTTGTCTGCAAAAAATATAATCAATCTGATTTTGATGTTGGCCATCTGGTGATGTCCATGTGTAGAGTCTTCTTTTGTGTTGTTGGAAGAGGGTGTTTGCTATGACCAGTACATTCTCTTGGCAAAACTCTATTAGCCTTTGCCCTGCTTCATTCCATATTCCAAGCCCAAATTTGCCTGTTTCCCTGGGTGTTTCTTGACTTCCTACTTTTGCTTTCCAGTCCCCTATAATGAAAATGACATCTTTTGGGGGTGTTAGTTCTAAAAGGTCTTGTAGGTCTTCATAGAACCGTTCAACTTCAGCTTCTTCACCATTACTGTTTGGGGCATAGACTGGATTACCATGATATTGAATGGTTTGCCTTGGAAATGAACAGAGATCATTCTGCTGTTTTGAGATTGCATCCAAGTACTGCATTTCGGACTCTTTTGTTGACTATGATGGCTAGTCCATTTCTTCTAAGGGATTCCTGTCCACAGTAGTAGATATAATGGTCTGCTGAGTTAAATTCACCTGTTCCAGTCCATTTTAGTTTGCTGATTCCTAGAATGTCAATGTTCGCTCTTGCCATGGTTTAACCTGTTTGACCACTTCCAATTTGCCTTGATATGAACCTAACATTCCAAGTTCCCATGCAATATTGCTCTGTACAGCATTGGACCTTGCTTCTATCACCAGTCACATCCACAACTGAGTGTTGTTTTTTCTTTGGCTCCATCATTCCATTCTTTCTGGAGTTATTTCTCCACTGATCTCCAGTAGCATATTGGGCACCTACTGACCTGGGGAGTTCATCTTTCAGTGTCCTATCTTTTTGCCTTTTCATACTGTTCATGGGGTTCTCAAGGCAAGAATACTGAAGTGGTTTTCCATTCCCTTCTCCAGTGGACCCCATTCTGTCAGAACTCTCCACCATGACCCGCCTGTCTTGGGTGGCCCCACACAGCATGCCTTATTTCATTGACTATGATAGTTTCCAAAACTTAGGAGAGTCTTTTTCTAGATCTTTGTAAGTTTACTAAAATTAAGTATTACTTATTAATAAAAGCAATACATACACAGAGTCTTTTAAACACCCCTAAGAAGTATATTTTGGCTAAGATCAAGTGGTGGCTCAGATGGAAAGCGTCTGTCTACAATGTGGGATACCTGGGTTCGATTCCTGGGTCAGAAAGTTCCCTGGAGAAGGAAACGGCAACCCACTCCAGTACTCTTGCCTAGAAAATCCCATGGACGGAGGAGCCTGGTGTCCATGGGGTCGCAAAGAGTTGGACACGACTGAGCGACTTCACTTTTCACAAGAAGTATACAAATAAAAAAGTCACCTCTTCCAAATCTCTAGTTCCAGCTTAAGTAAAAAGTACTTTACCCCTTTCTAGTTTAGGTTCTGCTGACAATGACTGCAGCAATTCTAACAAATATGCTTAAATCTCTTTCTGAATTCATCAGTTAAAAAAAGCATGTAATACCTCCCTTCACGAAAAATGAGCAGGTTAGAGCACTTTTACTGAGACACCTCTCAATTTTCTGAATTGTTAGCTTTTATTCTAATTAAACTATTTATCATTATAACTTTAAAAAATACACTTAAACATCAGTTCCCCAAGACAGTAGACATGAAATCAAAAATAAACAATAGGACCTAATTGAACTTACAAGCTTTTGTACAGCAAAGGAAACCATAAACAAAACAAAGCAACAACTTACTGACTGGGAGAAAATATTTGCAAATTATGTAACTGACAATGGCTTAATTTTTGAACTATGCATACAGCTCACACAACTCAATAAAAAGGAAAATCAAAAAAATGGGAAAAACCCCTAAATAGATATTTTGCCAAAGAAGACATACAGATGGCCAACAGGCATGTGAAAAGATGTCCGACATCGCTAATTATCAGAGAAGTGCAAATCAAAAGTACAATGAAGCACCACCTCACATCCGTCAGAATGGCAATCATTAAAAAGTCTACAGTTAACAAATGTTTGGGAGAATGTGGATAAAAGGAACCCTCTCACATTGTTGATGGGAATGTAAATTGGAGCAACCATAATGGAAAACATATGGAGGTTCTTTAAAAATTAAAAATAGAGTTGCTATAAGATTCTGCAATCCTACTCCTGAGCATGTATCTGGAGAAAACTATAAAGTGAAGACACATGCTCGCCTATGTTCACTGTTGCACAATTTGCAAAAGCAAGACATGGAAACAACCGAAACATCCATCAACAGACACATGGAGAGAGAAGATATGGTGTGCGTGTGTGTGTATACATACATACCATAGCTTCTTTATACATATGTGTGTATGTGTATATATATTTATATAAAATGGAAATAAAATAATGCCATGGAAGCAACATGGATACACCTAGAGATTATCGTACTAAGTGAAGTAAGTCAGAGAGAAAGCCTATATCACTTTTACGTGAAATCTAAAATGTGACACGAATGCACATATCTACAAAACAGAAATAGATTTATAGAGATAGAGAATGGACTTATGGTAGCCAGAAAGGGGGTAAGGAGGTTGGACTGGGAGTTTGGAATTAGCAGATGCAAACTGCTCTATAGAGACTGGGTAAGCCACAAGGTCCTACAGGATAGCACAGAGAGCCTATATTCAATACCCTGTGATAAACCATAAAAATAGGAAAGAGACTGTGTAGATGTATAATTGAATCACTTTGCTGTACAGCAGAAATTAACATATAAATCAACTATACGTCAATAAAATAAATATTTTAAAAATACACTTAAACAAAGCTTACCCATTGACTCTGGACTATGGAAGATACAATCACAGCTTCCACACTTCCTTCTACCACTTTTTTCCTCTCCTCCATGTTCTATCATGTGTTTCTAGGCTGTCCAGCTGTTTCTGTGCTGTCAGGATCTTTAATGTTTGTACTTTTTTCTGCAATGAATAAAGATTTGAGTATTGACTGTAGGTTGATTCTAAGCATAGGAAAAAAACAAAACAAAACACCTACAACAGTGTGATTATGTAATACTTAAGCATTGCCACACAAAGAGTGGTAATTAATAAAATATTTTAATATCCATTAACACTTTATCTCTTCTATTTCATGGATGAAATATAATTTAAAATATCACAATATTTTATGTTCTCTTCTGTTCTTTAAATTATTTTTGTCTTCCTCTTTCTTCTCCCTCCTTCTCACATTTTTATTTTCCATGAAAGCATGGTGATGGTTAATTTAACATACACCATTGCAAATAAAGATTGTTTGGACTCATATTTATTGGTGGCAGGAGTGTAGTTCCTCTGCAATTTCATTGGAATGTTTACACAGCATGGCCTCTCTTTAACAGGATGGCTCCCTGTGGGCTCTGCGAACGTGGCTCACAAGGAGGGCATAGGCAAGCTGAGTTAGAACTTCCACAATCCCCAAAGTGATTAAAAAAAAAAAAAAAAAAAGACTCTACTCTGAGGATACAGTACTTAAGTGTATTTCACTTCTGGAGAGGGCTATTATTCCTTCACTTTTTCATCCCCTATGAGAGTCTAGTCAAGGCTATGGTTTTTCCAGTGGTCATGTATAGATGTGAGAGTTGGACTGTAAAGAAAGCTGAGCCCCGAAGAATTGATGCTTTTGAACTGTGGTGTTGGAGAAGACTCTTGAGAGTCCCTTGGTCTGCAAGGAGATCCAACCAGTCCATCCTAAAGGAGATCTGTCCTGGGTGTTCATTGGAGGGACTGATGCTGAAGCTGAAGCTCCAATACTTTGGCCACCTCATGCGAAGAGTTGACTCATTGGAAAAGACTCTGATGCTGGGAGGGATTGGGAGCAGGAGGAGAAGGGGACGACAGAGGATGAGATGGCTGGCTGGCATAACCAACTCGATGGATGTGAGTTTGAGTGAACTCTGGGAGTTGGTGATGGACAGGGAGGCCTGGTGTGCTGTGATTCATGGGGTCACAAGGAGTCGGACACGACTGAGCGACTGGACTGAACTGAACTGAACTGACGAGAGTCTAAGATTTCCTCGTATTCTACTCTACCTCTGTACCTAGATTCAACACACCAGTGCGCTTCCCAGGCAAATTTTCCAGTCTATTCAGAGAGCAATTTCTTTCAGCTCCAGCTGGTAGAGAAGCCTCTCCATCCACCTATTCTATATCCAAGCCTCAAGGTGGTCGCTCTGATTGACAACACGGAGCCCATCCCTGCCCACACTGCATCGGCTGACTTGCTGATGGTTTCCTGTGTTATTCATGAATAAGAACATTAGATACCCTCTGCTGTCCAAATATTTGTCAACATGATGGGACTTAGATTGGTTTGGACATGTTTATAGATTTATTCTCATTCACACACATTTCCTGTCACATTAGTGAAAGGAAAGGAAAAGAGGGAGTTCAGTCAGCCTACCATTTTGATCAAGAAGCCTCTCTGGAACAGTTACAGTTTAGGAATTACCTGCTCACTCCTTCTCAGTCTTCTTTGATTCTGCGTTCCCTCCTTCTCTCAGCCTCTTAAGATTGGGCCCTGCCATAGTTCAGTCCCTGGGGTGGATCTCTCTTTTAGGTATTGTCTCCCTTAATGATCACATCCAGTCATCTCATTCACGGCTACAAATACCACCTATGTGCCAAATATTTTAGCGTTAGCTCAAACCTCTCTCCCCAGTTTCATACTCATACTTCTAACAAACTATTATAGATGAGAGCTTCAAATTCACCCCCCAGAGCCTGGGTCTCTGGCCTGTTTCTGTGCATGATCTACGATCAAATGTGAAAAGTGCTTCACAGCTTGGTGTTGCCTCTCAAATCAGGGAGTTTCAGAGCCTCTCCTAACCACAAGCACACTTCGTGTCCAGGCACTGCAGCGGACTTGGTACTTTATTCTCAAGGAAGCATTTCAGTACCTTCCAATACCCTCTCTCATTTCTACTGCAGCTTCAGAAATTTACCAGTTTTTCTTTTTCTTGCAGGGAGCTGTTTCTCATTCCTGATTTGCAGTGCACGTTTGCATATCTTTAAAACATGGTCTATTTGTCATGCTAGGAGAACTGGGGAGGGGAGAACTTGATGCTGTGCTCATTTCACCACTTAAGCAAGATCTTCCTTATGGCGGGGACAATTTGCCCTTTCTTGTGGATTCAAATCTTCACAGCAAATGTTTCAGGTCCTCACCCTTTTACTTGTTTTAGATCTATTTAAGTAGCACAGACACCAAGTTTAAGTGGCACAGATATCAAGATATATGCACACATAAACTTTTACTTGGGTCCTGATCAGCATAGAAACAATGGTGCCACTCAGTGATTTGCAGTCACGTGAGTCATCACAGCATTGAGATATGGTTGAAATCTACATCAGCAGGAAAGACTCATAGGCTAAGAGGGTCTGGTTTTTAATGAAGTCTTTGCCATTCAGCCATAAAAGAGAGTGAATGCCATTTGTACCAACACAGATGGACCTAGAGTGTATGGTATCAAGTGAAGTACGTCAGAGAAAGACAAATACATGATATCACTTATAGGTGGAATCTAAAAAGAATGATACCTATGAACTTATTTACAAAACAGAAATAGATGCACAGGCAGAAAACAAACTCATGGTTTCTGAAGGGGAAAGGTAGGGAAGGATAAACTAGTAGTCTGAGATTAACATATACACATATCAAACAGACAACCACAAGGACCTGCCGTAGAGCACAGGGATCTATACCTAACATTTTGTAATAACATGTAAGGGGAAACGATCTGAAAAAGAAGAGATGTGCGTGTGTAACTGAATCACTTTGCTGTACACCTGAAACTAACACAACATTGTAAGTCAACTATACTTCAATACAAAAATAATTTAAAAAATAATAAAGTTTAAAAATGTTTACATTGTTAAAGTCTTTGCCAATGCATTTCTTACAAAGATGTACGTGTGTCTAGATGTTTGCCTTGCCTTCTAAAAGATTATGTTATCTGAATATAAAACAAAATTAAAGTAGAGAGAAATAATGATGACCTCTCAGCCTTTACATGACTTCCTTATGGGGCCCTTCTTAATTAAAACTTCTAAGAGATCCAAAAGAGATACTTTTTCTTATACACTTCATCCTCATACCTGTAATTATGCAAGTAGCCGCCACTCCTCCCCTTTCAAACCACAGGCTCTGGAAAGTATATTCCATATTTAGAGCAGTGCCCTTAAGAGGAGCCACCTGCACCGCCTAAAGTTATGTCAGAGAGATGCTAACCACAAAGCACTCCAGGCTGGGACACACAGTTATTTTCTGGGTGTGCTCTTAACTATTTAGAGCTGTGATTAAAATTAGAAGTGTAGGCCTGACACTGCTTTCTGCATTTCTTTTTTAGCCATGTTAGCACCAAAGTGGTTTGTATGATGCTCGTTATTACTTCATTTGATGTTTTACTCAAGGATGAACCAAACATATGATTTAGAGCCAACTCTGCTTTTGCTATTTTGGTTTTTAAAATTATTGGTATGTATTATACCCGGTTGGCCCAAAAGTTCATTCAGATTTTTCCATAACATATTATGGAAAACATGAATGAACTTTTGGGCCAATCCAATATATAAGGATCTTAAAGAAGTCTAGCTTAAAGACTAAAAAGGAAGTCCAGCTTTAAGGAAGAGAAGCTATGACAACTTAGACAGCATATTAAAAAGCAGAGACATTACTTTGCTGACAAAGGTCCATCTAGTCAAAGCTATGGTTTTTCCGGTAGCCATGTATGGATGTAAGAGTTGGACCATAATGAAAGCTGAGTGCTGAAGAACTGATGCTTTTGAACTGTGGTGTTGGAGAAGACTCTTGAGAGTCCCTTGGACTGCAAGGAGATCCAACCAGTCCATCCTAATGGAAATCAGTCCTGAATATTCATTGGAAGGACTGATGTTGAAGCTGAAACTCCAATACTTTGGCCACCTGATGTGAAGAACTGACTCAGTGAAAAGACCCTGATGCTGGGAAAGATTGAGGGCAGGAGAAGGGGATGACAGAGGATGAGAGGATTGGATGGCATCACTGACTCAATGGACATGAGTTTGAGCAAGCTCCAGGAGTTGGTGATGGACAGGGAAGCCTGGTTTGCTTCTGTCCATGGAGCCACAAAGAGTTGGACACGACTGAGCAACTGAACTGACTGACCGAAGAAAGTCTATGGAGTGCCATGTACTCATTCATTTGATCTTCACTCATTTAAGTCACCTTTCTCAGGAGAGAAGAAAGACATCAGGATCACTCTGTCCACAGTACTCTGCTCATGTCACTTGCTTATGGCAACCTGAAGTCAGAATCACTGTGCTTTCAGTCTATCCCCCAAACTCTCAGCTGCTGCTGCTGCTGCTAAGTCGCTTCAGTCGTGTCCGACTCTGTGTGACCCCAGAGACAGCAGCCCACCTGGCTCTCTCGTCCCTGGGATTCTCCAGGCAAGAATACTGCAGTGGGTTGCCATTTCCTTCTCCAATATGTGAAAGTGAAGTCGTGTCCGACTCCTAGAGATCCCGTGGACTGCAGCCTACCAGGCTCCTCCGTCCATGGGACCTTCCTGGCAAGAGTACTGGAGTGGGTTGCCATTGCCTTCTCCGTCCAGTTGCCAGCTCAGCTCAGCAGTGACAGGCAATGAGGGATAAAATAACTGAAGAAGAAAGGTCTGCAGAGGGGTGACATTGAGTAAGCAAAGATCCACAGGTAAGTTCAACGTTTAAGATGGTAAAAAAAAAGACCAAGAAATGCCTGAAAACTATAATTTTTAAGTTTTAATAAAAAGCCTCTAATTTTATTTAGGAAAAACTCCTTTACCTCAGTCTCTATGGTTGAAAAATTCAGTGTCCAATTATGAGATCAGTTTTCCAAAGCTTGATGAAATCATCGTTTTCGATTTTCAAACACAAGACAGTTTTGGAAGGAAGCATGCCTCTACTCAGCCAATTTTCTCAAAACCTTGGAGAGATTTCAGTTTTTCTTCTAAAAAGCCTCCTTTCTCATTGCAGTACATGTGAATTTTGCTAGCACTTGCCCAGAACTTATCATGACTAGGTAAATCATTATATGTACAGCACAATCAATAAAATGACTCTAATATATCACAGCTCGAAAGTTAAAATGATTAACCCTTTGACATGAATCTTTTACACTTAGATTCTTCACTTTAAAAATCCACGTAGACTTTTTTTCCCCTGAAGATTGCCTTGTATTATTTAGTAGCCCGCCAGTTTTCCATTTTATGACAAATTGGGAAAATATTTTTATATTTTAAATATGAACATTATTTTAATGGTTGTATAAGAAACCATTATATACATGCTCTGTTATCTGGGCTTCCCAGGTAGCGCAGTGGCAAAGAATCTGCCTGCCAATGCAGGAGACACTAGAGACCCAGGTTCGATCTCTGGGTTGGGAAGATGCCCTAGCATAGGAAATGGCAACCCACTCCCGTATTCTTGCCTGGAAAATTCGTTGGACAGAGGAGCCTGGCTGGCTACAGTTCATTGGGTCCCAAAGAGTCTGACCTGACTGAGCGACTGAACACACTCACAAGTGTGTTCACATATAGGCAGACAGGAGATATGGCAGCAAAAGACACAGACTCAGGCACTGACTCAAATCCTAGCAACCAACTTCATCCTTCTATGCCTCAGCTTTCCTCATTTATAAAATAAGACCTAGTTCATAGCTTGCTGAAGAATTAAATGGGTTAAAAATGGACAGTATTTAGAAAAGTGCCTGATACATAGGAAATACTACCAAGAATTTGCTAATATGTGTCTAGTATTTACTATTACGTAGGAAGCTGCCCTGAATCATAGCTAAATGTATAGCTTCCATGAAATAAAGCATCAGACATGATTGAGCGACTTCACTTTCACTTTTCGTTTTCATGCATTGGAGAAGGAAATGGCAACGCATTCCGTGTTCTTGCCTGGAGAATCCCAGGGATGGGGGAGCCTGGTGGGCTGCCGTCTATGGGGTCGCAAAGAGTCAGACACGACTGAAGCGACTTAGCGGCAGCAGCAGCAGCATGAAGTATAGCTAAATCACTGCACATACCTTTTTACATATCTTTTTACTATTTCTGAAGAATATAATGGTTTCCCCGGTGCTTTAGTGGTAAAGAATCCACCTGCCAATCCACCCCTGAGTCCAGAAATCTTGCAACAATTTACACAACCAACAGCAACACATGTAAGTAACACTTTCTTATACAGGGTACCTTTTATCCATTTTGATAAGGAAAAAACCTTATTTCCTTGCTTTAATATTATTTATTTTTTTAATTCCTAGAGAGACACTGCAAATTTTTTTCACATATTCTTATCAACTGTTTTTTAGGTCATTTTGTAAATTGTCAAGTATGCATTTCTTTTTCTTTCCAACTGATTGTCTTTCATCTGTTCTAGGTTTTTTGGAATCTCTTAGAATGCATAACTTTATATTCATTATCTTTACTCTCATTGTATTAATTTCATATCATTTTCCTCTGGGATAGGATAAATGATTTTCATTCATTACATCTCTTATCTAAAGAGCCAAGCTGCTTTTAAGTGTTTCTATTGCGTCATTATTTTCATTGAATCGTTTTTAATAATAATATATTCACATGAATCGGCCTCTAGAGGTTATAAAAATCTATACCACAGGCTTTCATTTCTGGAAAGATGGAGGAAATATGCTTTTCCCTGTTCCACCCACTACATACAACTAAAAACCTTGAACGTCACATGGGAAACAAAGGTAAGACTATGAAAAGTGGAGAAAAGTAGGCAGATCGGTTCAGAAGGTGGAATGACACAGTGGTGAGTCTCCTAGATTTTCTTCTGGCTTCGAATATCTCAGATTTGGAGCTGAAGAAGCTGGAAACCCAGAAGCACCAATACACATACACCCCTAAAGGCCCTAACTAAAGCCTGCTGTCTATAGCCAGGAAAAGGGGCAAACTAAGACAGAGAACTTTGAAACAATAATTGCTGTATTCTCCCTCTATACCACAGAAAAAATACAGTCCTTTCCCATCCAGGCCAGCAAAGGCTGAAATGGGGCCTATATTTCCACTCTCACCCGTCCATAATGAGGGGCTCAAACCCCACGAAGTAGCATTGGAAAAATCTGACTCAAGTCAGGAACTAAGACTTTCATCCCCGCTGGATTTTAAATGTGTGCAGAGGAAGCATTTGAGGCAAGTAAACTATAAACTGGGGAGGTTAGAAGAATGCGAAGGGAGGCAAAGTTTCTATGCTTCATTTGAACTGGTAGAATGTCAACCCCAATAGACAGGTTACATACAAACATATAATGGAATATCTGGAGCAACCACTAACCAAATTATATGAAGTGATATACTTAAAAACACTGCTGGTAAATCAAAATGGAATTCTAAAAATTGTTCAAGTAACCTACAGGAAGCGAGAAAAGAAAAGAGAAAAAATAGAACAGAAAGTAACAAACAAAATGGCAGACTTAAGCCGTAGCACGTTAATAATTATATGAAGTGCAGTTACTGTGGGAGTTTCAATGTTTGCATGGGCTTCCTGCTCAAGATGGGAGATGGAACACATGTCTTTGCCTCCCCACCTGGGGTCTCAGTGGACTATAGATTCTGATACATTTCTGGAAGACAGAAAGCAGATGGAGTCAAGCTGACAGAAAACAGAACACAGGAAATAAAAGAAGGAAGGAGTAGACATGGGAAGCATTCTTCTTGGCTAACCCCTTGTGGCTATTTCCCTAGATCTACTAACTAAAGTGTTATCACCTTGCAAAGGGGGTAATTCAGGCTGTATGAATGGTGATCTTTCTATTGTCAGTACCTGGGCCCTATAAGTAAATATTTTGACCACCACACCTAATAACAAATCTCCAGCCATTCCTTCCTCCTGAAACCTACCCACTAATTTGTTATTTCATTCATATGGCCAAGAGTCACTGATTGGCTACTAAATGCTAGGCACTGTTGTAGATGCTGGGGAAACAGGAGTGAACAAATAAACACGCAAGGTCTTGGAGGTGGTAGTTTCCATCGTAATGGAAAACAGTAAACGTGAAAAGAAAGACATAAAGGTGATCATTTTAAATAGCAGCAAGCACAATGAAAGTAGAGAATTTGTGCATACATCACAAATAAATGTATTAACTATATATATATATTAAAATGTATTAACTATACATATATATTATAAATATATTAACNAATGTATTAACTATATATATATACATAAAATAGCATTCCAAGGGCTGTTTATACCAGTGGTCCCCAACCTTTTTGGCACCAGGCACTGGTTGCATGGAAGACAATTTTTCCATGGCCTGGGTAGCAGAGGATGGTTTTAGGATGGTTCAAGTACATTAGATTTATTGTGCACTTTATTATTATTACATCATCTCCACCTCAGGTCATCAGACAGTAAATCCCAGAGATTGGAGCCCCCCTGGTGTATACAACCCCTACCCCAAGTGATGGCGATCTCATCACCGTTAGCAAGTGGTGCAACTCTAGATTCCCATCCCTAGAGATGCTTTCTGGTACCACTTCTAGGCCACTGTTTTAGGTCAGATTCCATTATAGTCACACTGAAAATAAGGATTCCTGTGCCACTGATTTTTTAAGGAAATGTTCAGTGCAGGGGTGGGGGCCAGGGAGGGAACCCTTAGGTAGGGAAGGAAGCAGAATTGGGCAGCAAAGGAACTGGGCAAACAGGGTGGTTTCAGCTAACGTGTGACTCAGCTTGACCTCGCTGGGAGCTCTGGACCATGAAATATATCCCAGAGGTTGTCCTGTGAAGTGAGTGAAAGTTGCTCAGTAGTGTCCAACTCTTTGTGACCCCGTGGACTATACAGTCCATGGAATTCTCCAGGCCAGAATACTGGCGTGGGTAGCCTTTCCCTTCTCCAGGGGATCTTCCCAACCCAGGGATTAAACCCACATCTCCCGCATTGCAGGCAGATTCTTTACCAGCTGAGCCACATGGGAAGCCCAGGAATGCTGGAGTGGGTAGCCTATCCCTTCTCCAGTGGATCTTCCCGACCCAGGAATTGAACCAGGGTCTCCTGCATTGTAGGTGGATTTTTTACCAACTGAGCTATCAGGGAAGCTCGAGAGGTTGGCCTACCCAGTGGTAAAGGCAATGTACTCTTAAACCTGTGCTTTGATCAGCGTTGGGCTAGAAGCTGCCCCTTGGCACACTGGGAAGTGGCCGATGCAATCTTGTTTAAGTATCATGACACATTAACCTTTTATGTTGAACACTTCCCCTCCTGCTGCTAGTGGGTGTGACATGAATCCTGGTAACACAATCTATGTTTTAAGAGGGTTCAGGATCCAACCCTCCCTTCTTGCTGAAGCACCAGCTGAACTTGAGGAGAAAGAAAGAATGCTCCAAATTCAACCTTAGCTGGCTACCAAATGAATGAGATAGAAACTGC
The DNA here is from genome assembly GCA_006410935.1 of Redunca redunca. Lineage (NCBI taxonomy): Eukaryota > Metazoa > Chordata > Mammalia > Artiodactyla > Bovidae > Redunca > Redunca redunca. Next base: position 554,718 of record SJYQ01003595.1, read on the forward strand.
CTACTGCACATTTTCTCTATGCAATACTAATAGCATATATTTAGCCCATTCGTTGGACTTCTTTCCTACAAGAACGCTTCCACTGATTCCTAGCCATGGAAGGGTGCATTCCCCCAGGCTTTTGGAGTCCTCAAAGTATCACAATTGCCAATAAGAGACAAGGAAAGAGAAATGAGAAGAAGTAGTGAGAGAATCTTCTACCTTCCTCATTATTTACAAACCATCACGTGTCCCCAATTTCTGTCCTGGATGCAAACTGTGTTGTCAGCATTTTAAGAAGAAATTGAGAAATTTTTCTGTAGCTCTGATATATATAATTTCTGGAGTCTATGCCTCTACGTGCTGGAAATACAAAAGGGGAACTATCCCAGTTCAAGTTTAGTAAACTATAACTCTTCCTGTTGTCAAGGATTTCACAGCTTCGCTCATACTTGGGAAAGCGCTCAGAACAGATATGACAATATTTCGCAAATACCACAAAAGAACTTGCTCAGCAAGGAAAATTCCAAGCTTGGCACTAAACAATGTAATCTATCAAATGGCACCAGCCAGTCTCACTCAGCATGATCAGTACCAATTTTTTCTTGGACTAAAGGGTACCCTGACTTGGGCCCCACTCTGGTCCTCTGGACATGACCTTTCTCGTGGGGTAAGGAGTCCAAGTTGCCGAGGAGACATGCCTCCCTAGAGTCAAATTCCCCTCCTTTTAAGCCATGTTCCAGGTATTAGACACCCTAGAATTTCAGAGCTGGCACAACCCTTTTTCTTAGTTCTTCTAATCCAGACTGGACAGTTCTGGTATATGCGCCAAGGGGCAGCTGCTCTGAAAATATTAACACTGATGTGTGCATGAGATCCTTCATGTGCTGGGCAGACTCCAGGATGGGAAAGAAAAAGAGATGATGGTTCAGAGTTCAGTTCTTCCCATACTATCACATTCTAGAAGGGAGCTCCAAAGAGTTCCAGAATTCTAATTGTGTGCATGTGTGTAGTGGCATTAATACATAATATGATAATTAGCATTATTAGCATATATTAGTCATATCTATTCCAATCATCATAGAATCATTCCAGGAACTCTGTGCCTCCAGCTCAATGTTCCTAGTTGCTCTAAGCAACCAGGGGTCTTGCCATCTCACCAGGACATCTAGAGAGTGGGTCTCCATCACAGTTAGAAACCAAAGACTTTGGTCCCCTTCTCAGCCTTGGAGAGTCTTGTCCTTTATGTTGTTGATTTCTTACACCTAATGTCTCCAATTATTTTAGGCTTTCTCAAGGGCCAAGAAGAAAGACTGTACAAGCAGCTCAGGATTTAGGCACTGAGAAAATATCTGTGGCAAAGGAAACGATGGTTTTTAGACTAGGAACAAATTTTAGAGGAAAAAGCCATCTCAAATATCTCTAAGTTTTCTAGCAGCAAAAACAAAATGCAAAGTAGTGCCTCAATAATCATGTATGATATTTGACTTATTACATATTTACATTATTTTAGACAACACTATAAAAATTTATCATATTGGATATATGTGCTTATATTTTGGGGATAGATTTCAAACAGCAGAAATATGAGATATTATTTGAGGGGTCCTTCTTAGTTAAACAAATAGAGAGTGAGGTCATTGATTTCACATTTGAAGGGCAAAGAGAACTTTTTGTCCTTTGAATTTGCTTTTCCAAGAAGATATGGTTAGATAGCATCACCAACTCAATGGACATGAATCTGAGCAAACTCTGGGAGATACTGAAGGACAGGGGAGGCCTGGCGTGCTGCTGTCCAGGGAATGGGAAAGAGTTGGATGCAACTTAGCAAATGAACAACAACATTAACACACCCCACAGGCAAGATGGACTAATTGTGTGGAAGCCAGGGGTGTCCTGGAAGATACTCAACTCATTATGCCTGACATTCAAAGTTAAGAGAACTTGTTTGGGATGGATTGTGATGGTCTGACCAAGTTCTGCCATCAGGAAAGAAAAATAAAGTCACCACCACCCCCACCAGGAGGGAAAGGAAGTTGGGGATGGTATCAGACCTCCTCATAGAGCTATGAATTCGGTAGGGCAGGCTGATTCTGTACAGCCTGAGGCCGATTAAGCAGTTCTGTATCAGTGACACACACAAAGGTTTGCTAATTCAAACTCTCGCCCAAGCACAGAGACGTGTTTGGACCAGCAGAGACACCTCTGCGCCGGTGAACAAGCAGGCCACATCTCCAGCAGCAGCACCTGCAGCAGGACTGATGGACCAATCCATCCTTCAGTTCCCTGTCTCCTCTGGAACATTAAGACAGAGCTGGCCCCTTCTGCTTAGGGTCCTTGACCATCGAGGATCTAAGAGGAGAGAACTCAAGAGGAAGAATCTATGGGGTTTGAATTAATAATTGGAAAAATAAGAAATGGGAATATATTTGCTTCCCAAGCTGGAGAAATAGGTTAATAAACATACACACTATCAGAATCGCAGATTTGTTCACACCATGGTGCAGAGAAAATAGATAAAATGTAGATTCTTTGTTACTTTCTCGAGTATTCCCACCAGCTGCATAGACAGGAAACCTATGGTTTAGTTTACCATAGTAAATCTGGCCCAATAACATTATTTAGGTAGCCCTTTAGGAATGTAGGCCCCTCATAGGAAACTCTTTAGTTTGTGAAACCAAGAAGGGGCCTATGTGGCTCCTGAGCATGGAAGCCTTTCTGTGTCCCCCATTTCTTATTTGTAGTGAATAAGCTTCAGCTTCCAGGACCCTCCCTGAGGTCTAAAGAGCAGATTCTAATGAGTTGCTAATCAAGAATGGAGGGGATGCAGAGACGAGGGAGGAGGAGACCTGGGCAAGTTCGATGCATGAAGCAGGGCACTCAAAGCCTGTGCTCTGAGACAACACAGAGGGATGTGGTGGGGAGAAAGGTGGGAGAGGAGTTCAGGAAGGGGTTGCACACGTGCATCCATAGCTGATTCATGTCAGTGTATAGCAAAACCCACAATATTGTAAAGTAATTAGCCTCCAACTAAAATAATTTTTTTTTAAAAAGAAACAGTGCACAGCTGATTTACAATGTTGTGGTAGCTTCAGGGATACAGCAAAGTGATTCAGTTATACATATACATATAGAAAAAAAGGTTATCCCAGAATATTGTGTTCCCTGTGCCAATTATTCTCCAAAATTAAAATAAATAAAATATTTTTATTAGATAAAAAAAAAAAACAAACAATAGTGCAGGGTTTCCCTGGTGGCTCAGAGGTAAAGAAACTGCCTTCCAGTGCAGGAGACACAGGTTTGATCCCTGATCTGGGAAGATCCCATCTGCCACAGGGCAACTAAACCCGAGCACCACAGCTCTGGAGCCTGGGCCCCACAGTAAGAGGGGCCACTGCAAGGAGAAGCTCGTGCACTATGATGAAAGAATTGCTCCCACTTGCCACAACTAGAGAAAAGCCCATGCAGCGATGAAGACCCAGCCCCGCCAAAAATAAAATTAAAAGCTAAATAAACATAAAAAAAGAAACACTAGTGCAGCCTTGGGGCAGGGTCCTGGTACAGCCTCTAGGACACACAGAACAGTATCTGTGAGCTCCTCTGAGGAACTAAAACTCCCAACAAATGGAAGATATTAACACTTGATCAAGCATTTCTCATTCCAGAGAGAAGTTCACAGTTTGATGACCTCAAGAATCACAGAAACTCATCAGGGCACCCCTGAGATCAGATTAAAGGAATGCAGGCCCTGCACACATCCTGATGCTTATCAGCATCCCTGCCCTGGAACCATCACTCTAAAACTCCGCACCAAATCCCCCCCCAGGTTGGGACACACAATTTTGAGGGCACCAGACCCCTGTGCCCCCCCTTTGCCTGGCAAAACAATAAAGCTATTCTTTACTTCTCCCAAAATTCTGTATTCAGAATTCAATTTAGCACCAGTGCACAGAGACCATCTTTTGACATCACTGTCAGATGGCTTTACCCAACCTCCATCCCTCTTCAGGATGGTATCTGAGCAAATGGCAAAGAGATTTGCTGACCTCATGAAAGCAAGAAAAGGGGGTCCAAGGTTGCATGCTGTGCCCCTGGATCCTTGCTGGTCCCCCAAAAAAGCTTGTCCCCTGGACTAGTGATCACTGAGTTATGCCAACTGTATATATTATCATATAAAATCAGAGAAGATGGTCCAAGCCATTTGGCCCCATCACAAACACTCCACCTCATACCAATTGTAAATCAAAGGGAAAAAAAGTTCAATTGAATAAAGTAGTTTAACTGGAAATAGTACAAATGAACAAACAATGTTGGGAGAAATTCATAGTACCAGATTGTCCACAGGGTAGGACAATGACAATGTTAACGGAAGGCCTAACTGTTTTAATATATGTTCTTTTCTTCCATCAGCACGGACTGGTTCATTGAAATTAACAGATTCCAAAACAAGCCCAAACATGTTCTGTTTACATTCTAGGAATTATGATTATATGCCTTTCATGATTTAATGGTCAAACAAAATTCCAGCCAGCGATAAGTTTTCCAAAGTTCTGGAAAAAACAGGCATGTTATTTTGCATGTGTTTAGAACCATTGACAATGACATTGTGTACATATAATCAAGAGTTTCTTTTCATTTTATTTCAAGCAGAGCACAGTGAGAAGCCTCCTATCAAAACTTCAAGGCAAAGGGATGAAAGAATTGCTCACCCTCCCTAAATCTTAAACCTCCAAGATGGACAGAACTAAACCAGAGCTTTGGACAGCCCCGGCTGCTGGACAGCCCCTGGCTGCGGACCAGCCCTGCAGGATGGGTAGTTTGCCTGAAGCACTTGTGAGCCTGGAATCTCTTGGGCAGAACCCTTGGCTGGAGAAAAGTTTATCTGCAGGAAATATCTTTGCTGGGGGCAGGTAGAGGGGGGTGGGAGGACTGAAGGGTCTACTTTACTTGAGGTTTTATTTTTTTTTTTCTTCAGCAGAGAGATTTCAAAACAATCCTCATTCATGTCTAAACGAATCTTTCCCAGCTAGATTAAAGATGCTGCTAAGGGCTATGGAAGAGTAAGGGAAAGACTATTCCATTGAAGTTAAATTAAACCTGCAATTACTAGGGGCCATTTGGTCTTGAAATAGCACCAAAAGACAACAGAGAGTGAATATGATGAGTACCTGCCTTTTGAAAAGAAGTCTTTAAAACTAATATCATTTTTGTTGATGTTGTAAAGGAGAAATTGAACAATAAGTTGCTATAAGTGATAGAAAATGGATAATGTTAATACAGTCAGCCCTCCATATCTGTGGGTTTTGCATCCATGGATACACAGCGGTGACTGGACCAGCAATTTTACATAAGGGGCTTGAGTATCCTCAGGTTTTGGGGTCTGTGGAGGTCCTAGAGCCAAACCCCCATGGATACTGAAAGATGAATTAATTGATTTACTTATATTCCTCAACTTGAAATTTTAACATTTGGTAATCTTCATTTGGAAGGGGTTTATTGTGGGCTTTTCAAGGTTTCCATGATCTTCCAGTTCAAAATGGGAAGAGGAAACACATGGATGTGTCTCACCATCTCCACACTCAAAAAACTAAGATCATGGCATCCAGTCCCATCACTTCATGGCAAATAGAAGGGGAAACATGGAAACAGTGACAGACTTTATTTTTGGGGGGCTCCAAAATCACTGCAGATGGTGACTGCAGCCATGTAAAAAGATGCTTACTCCTTGGAAGAAAAGCTATGACCAACCTAGACAGCATATTTGGAGAAGGCAATGACACCCCACTCCAGTACTCTTCCCTGGAAAAATCCCGTGGACAGAGGAGCCTGGTGGGCTGCAGTCCATGGGGTCGTGAAGAGTCGGACACTACTGAGCGACTTCACTTTCACCTTTCACTTTCATGCATTGGAGAAGGAAATGGCAACCCACTCCAGTGTTCTTGCCTGGAGAATCCCAGGGACTGGGGAGCCTGGAGGGCTGCTGGTTATGGGGTCACACAGAGTTGGACACGACTGAAGCGACTTAGCAGCAGTAGCACACATATTTTGAAGATGACTCTGGTGATTAGGACAGCAAGGGAACTGTACAACAGTAACAAAGTTCCATAAACTGGACAAATATATCATATGACTCATTTCTGAGTGGTCAGTAATATCACCTTGGTACCCCAAAATCTTACAATGCTATTCCTGGATCTCATATCAGTGGCAGTGTAAAATGAGGCTTGCTGAGCTTCAACATCACGCTCTCAGGCATTGCTCTTGCTTTAAGGGATTGAAGTCGTTTAAGGGAAAGAATGAGATCACTTACACTTCTTGAAAACTCTTTCCCACTTCACCCACTCATATTTCTCTGAAGTCAGTGAGCCACTACTTCTTCTTGGCAACAAAGAGTTGCCCTCTCTTATTTCCCAACGTCCCCCTTCTCTGCCAAGATAATCTTTCCCAGACAGGGGCATTCAGGAAGAATAGAAGTCTCCAGAAATGGGAGGGAGGGGGGAATCCCACAGAAAAGGCCCTGGCAGGGCTTAGTTAAATGAATTCCACGTTTGGATAGGAACCAGCAGCTGACGCACAAATGAGAAGCTTAGGAGAGAATGTGTACCAAATAGTTCACCAAAACCAAAAAACAAAATTTTAAATTTCAGGTCATGGAGAAGAAGTCTTATTGAAAGAATGCACCAGTTAACTTTCCATACCAAATGTCTGTTAACTGCAAAGGGCAAGTTAACTACTAACTAAAATAATCAACAAAAATGTCACTTTTTTGGTTGAAAAAAGAAGAAAACCTGTTCAAGCCAATTTTTTTATGATGGTTAATTGCTTTAAATGCTCTTTTACTGAACAGACAAGGATAACTACTAACAGTCTCTTGGAAAATCTATCAAAAATGAATGAGAGACATTTTTAATGACTTCAAATTGTTATATCCCCTTGCTTCAAGCATGCATAAAGATAGATTATCATCACTGTATGAAATATTCTGTTTCTTAGAAATATCTTTCTCCATACATATGAACATTTGAAACATCAGCCCACAAAATAATACAATGATTAAAACCATAAATAGGTTGGATGTTAACTAATGAACTTTTCCTTTTTTTAGAAAACCAGTAGCATTATTCGAGAAATGGATAAAAGAGTTGCAAGTACCGAGTTTTTAATCCTACCTCCTGCTGGGAAGAGGCTGTTAAATATTTGTAAACAGAAAGCAACCCTAGAAGAAAAGCTTCTGATTAATGGCAGCAAGTCTTTCAGGAAACACCCTACTTGAAAGATATTTTTTTCCCCACCTAAAGTCAGAGAAGTCACTAAACCCTCCCCACCACAGCTTCAGGAATTTTTTTAATAGCTTGTTTTTTCTTCCCAGAACCATTAACATTGTGGAACAGACAGAATTCCAGCATCCCTACGTTTCATAGATAACAAAAGGAACTCACCAAGAGCCAAAAGTAATGGGAAAAGTTGATGAAAATCATGTAGTCACAGCAGAAATTTTCTTAAAGACTAAACTTTGGTCTGTTACCAACTTTGGTCTGTGAAATCGTTTTGTCTCATCTGAAATCAAGAGGTAATTAACATGGTACATCCCATGCGACATGGTGTCCAGGGAAGACCAGCCTAGAGCAACGACACAAGATGCAGGGTTTAATCAATAACCTAACGACAAGAATTGGTAACAGAGACATACAGATACTCCTGTGGAGAGAAAGGGGGTAAGGAGTAGGCTGTGATGATTATGGTTGTTAAACAAAGGTGTTATACCTTATTTCATAGTTTGGGATGACTCATTGTTTTATAAAATCCCTGGCTGAGGCACTTCATTATTATAAGCCAAGAAAGATGAAATGAGAGACTCAGCTGGCTTGCATCCTTACTAGCCTGGGGCAGAGCCTGGCAACCCCAAACCTGAATGATGCTTGAACTGGTTCCATTTCTCTTTCAAGTAGACTCCACATCAAAATTGGTAGAAAATCTCTAACACTTTTTCCACTAATTACAGAGGGGCCCAGTAATTTATTTTGAGGATCAATGTAGAGTAGAAAGAGAAGTTATAAAATATCACTTATCCCCATGTTGAAGTAGTAGTTTTAGGCACTTTACTGATAAAATGTCAGATATAGCTAATTGCTAAACCAGTTGGAACAAAGCTTGCAACCAAGGTCAGACACGTGGGAGATAATAGAATGGCAATATGTAAATATTGAGCAAAAGCTGAAGACAGACCGAAGTGAAAAATGAAGAGCTCAGAACACCAAGTGTCATAGAGGGAAGTCTAGACGCCATGGTCAAAGTGGGACATTCAAGATTAAGGCTGTAGAGACTACTACTCAGCCATGTGCTGTGCCAAGCCACTTCAGTTGTGTCTGACTCTCTGTGACTCCATGGACTGTGGCCTGCCAGGCTCCTCTGTCATGGGATTCTCTGGGCAAGAATACTGGAGTGGGTTGCCATTTCCTTCTCCAGGGGTCCTTCCCAACATAGGGATTGAACCCAGGTCTCCCACACTGTAGGCAAATTCTTTACCATCTGAGCCACCAGGGAAGCTCCCCATAAAAAAGAGTGAAATATTGCCATTTGCAGCAACATGGATGGACCTAGGAATTATATACTAAGTGAAGTAAGTCAAAAGAAAAAGACAAATACCATATGATATCACTTACATGTAGAATCTTTAAAAAAACAACAAAAAAAAGACAAATAATCATATTTACAAACCAGGAGCAGGCTCACAGATATAGAAAACAAATTTATGGTTCAGTTCAGTTCAGTCACTCAGTCGTGTCTGACTATTTGCGATCCCATGAATTGCAGTACGCCAGGCCTCCCTGTCCATCACCAACTCCGGGAGATCACTCAGACTCAAGTCCATCAAGTCAGTGATGCCATCCAGCCATCTCACCCTCGGTCGTCCCCTTTTCCTCCTGCCCCCAATCGCTCCCAGCATCAGAGTCTTTTCCAATGAGTCAAGTCTTCGCATGAGGTGGCCAAAGTACTGGAGTTACAGCTTTAGCATCATTCCTCCCAAAGAAACCCCAGGGTTGATCTCCTTGCAGAGAGCCCAAGGGACTCTCAAGAGTCTTCTCCAACACCACAGTTCAAAAGCATCAATTCTTTGGCGCTCAGCCTTCTTCACAGTCCAACTCTCACATCCATACATGACCACTGGAAAAACCATAGCCTTGACTAGACAGACATTTGTTGGCAAAGTAATGTCTCTGCTTTTGAATGTGCTGTCTAGATTGGTCATAACTTTCCTTCCAAGCAGTAAGCGTCTTTTAATTTCATGGCTGCAATCACCATCTACAGTGATTTTGGAGCCCCCAAAAATAAAGTCTGACACTGTTTCCACTGTTTCCCATGAAGTGATGGGACCAGATGCCATGATCTTCATTTTCTGAATGTTGAACTTTAAGCCATCTTTTTCACTCTCCTCTTTCACTTTCATCAAGAGGCTTTTTAGTTCCTCTTCACTTTCTG
>SJYQ01003595.1:569766-591499 GCA_006410935.1 Redunca redunca
GGGAAAGACTACAGATCTCTTCAAGAAAATTAGAGATACCAAGGGAACATTTCATACAAAGATGGGCTCAATAAAGGACAGAAATGGTTGGGATCTAACAGAAGCAGATGATATTAAGAAGAGGTGGCAAGAATACACATAACTGTACTAAAAAGATCTTCACAACCCAGATAATTACAATGGTGTGATCACTCACCTAGAGCCAGACATCCTGGAATGTGAAGTCAAGTGGGCCTTAGGAAGCATCACTTATAACAAAGCTAGAGGAGGTGGTGGAATTCCAGTTGAGCTATTTCAAATCCTGAAAGATGATGCTGTGAAAGTGCTACACTCAATATGTCAGCAAATTTGGAAAACTCAGCAGTGGCCACAGGACTGGAAAGGTCAGTTTTCATTCCAATGCATAAGAAAGGCAATGCCAAAGAATGCTCAAACTACAGCACAATTGCACTCATCTCACACACTAGTAAAGTAATGCTCAAAATTCTCCAAGCCAGGCTTCAGCAATACGTGAACCGTGAACTTCCATATGTTCAAGCTGGTTTTAGAAAAGGCAGAGGAACCAGAGATCAAATTGCCAACATCTGCTGTATCATGGAGAAAGCAAGAGAGTTCCAGAAAAACATCTCTTTCTGCTTTATTGACTATGCCAAAGCCTTTGACTGTGTGGATCACAATAAACTGTGGAAAATTCTGAAAGTGATGGGAATACCAGACCACCTGATCTGCCTCTTGAGAAACCTGTATGCAGTTCAGGAAGCAACAGTTAGAACTGGACATGGAACAGCAGACTGGTTCCAAATAAGAAAAGGAGTACATCAAGGCTGTATATTGTCACCCTGCTTATTTAACTTATATGCAGAGTACATCAGGAGAAACACTGGGCTGGATGAAGCACAAGCTGGAATCAAGATTGCCGGGAGAAATATCAATACCCTCAGAAATGCAGATGACACCACCCTTATGGTACAAAGTGAAGAGGAACTAAAGAGCCTCTTGAAAGTAAAAGAAGAGAGTAAAAAAGTTGGCTTAAAGCTCCACATTCAGAAAACTAAGATCATGGCATCTGGTCCCATCACTTCATGGGAAATAGATGGAGAAACAGTGGAAACAGTGTCAGACTTTATTTTTTGGGGCTCCAAAATCACTGCAGATGGTGATTGCAGCCATGAAATTAAAAGATGCTTACTCCTTTAAAGGAAGGTTATGACCAACCTAGATAGCATATTCAAAAGGAGAAACATTACTTTGCCAACAAAGGTCCATCTAGTCAAGGCTATGGTTTTTCCAGTGGTCATGTATGGATGTGAGAGTTAGACTATAAAGAAAGCTGAGTGCAGAAGAATTGATGCTTTTGAACTGTGGTGTTGGAGAAGACTCTTGAGAGTCCCTTGGACTGCAAGGAGATCCAATCAGTCCATCCTAAAGGAAATCAGTCCTGGGTATTCACTGGAAGGACTGATGTTGAAGCTGAAATTCCAATACTTTGGCCACCTGATGCGAAGAGTTAACTCATTTGAAAAGACCCTGATGCTGGGAAAGTTTGAGGGCAGGAGGAGAAGGGGACAACAGAGGATGAGATGGTTGGATGGCATCATCGACTTGATGGACCTGGGTTTGGGTGGACTCCGGGAGTTGGTGATGGACAGGGAGGCCTGGTGTGCTGTGGTTCATGGGGTCTCAAAGAGTTGGACACAACTGAGCAACTGAACTGAACTGAACTGAATATCTATTTCTAGCAGGGAAAAAAGATTGAAAAAAATTCCTGAACAAGCATAGAAGAATGCTTACACACCATCTCAAGTAGACACAATACCTCATAATGACACAATGAAGCAATACATAAGTAACAAAGAATAAAACATGTCCATTATCATTATCCTAATAAATTTATTCTAGAAGTTTCATCCAGTGCAGTAAGTCAGTAAAAAGAAAAAAATTGAAGTTTCTTTTGAAAAAGAAAATGCAAAAAGTTATTTCTAGAGAATAGACTACATAAGTAGAAAAATACTAGACAATCAACTTCTAAGTCATTTTCAGTAATACAACATTCCAGTAATCTAAGAAACTTCACAGAACATTATGAAAAATAATACAGGATAAATGTGTGTGGGATTGGCCCAAGAGAGTCAGCTTAGGGCTCAAATCTGTCCTTCAGCCTGTACAGTCCCTGTAATCATTAAGTCCTGCTTCACCTCACAAGAATGCATCCCAGTTAAGATTCTTTACATTCTTTTTCCTTGTTTATTTTGCCCAGAAAAATACTTGAAACCACAATGTTGGATGGATCATTTACTTTTGTGTTTCACTATTTTAGCTAGAGGGAAGAGAGGAGAATTTTTCGTGAATCTTTAAGTTACAGTGATTTAGACATTTTATTAGTTACAGGATTTATCACCCAAGTGGAAAAAGGAAGAACTTTTGCAAAGGAAGAGTGGAAAAGCTAAGGGGCAACAATACATATTCCCTTCTTCCCTGACAGTAGCCAAAACCTCCAGGAGTATAGAGAAAGGACCCTTCCTTTAATGTTCATGTGACTGAGGATGTTACAGAGTGACAATATCTTGAAACATCTTACAGACTGCTGGTGTCACTAGGGATCCAGACTGACGGAAATCCATGGCTTTGCCTGTCCTGGAGCCCAAACATATCTGTTCAACTAGAAGCAATTAGGACTTTCAAGAGCTTTGACCTAATGAACTTACCAGATTTTTTTTTTTTGATAAATTGTCATTTACGCATCTTTATCTCCTCCCTCCCATAAAAGCTTCTATCCTAAGTTGTCAATATATTAATTTACCTTCAGAAACAGATCAATAGCTGAGGTGCACAGGATGAAAACTGAGTTGGGGTGAGAACCCTAGTCTGAATCTGAGATTATCCATTTAAACACCATGTATAATCTTAGCTGAGCCACTTAACCCCCCACCATTCACTAAAATTATCCTCATAAACGTCAACAATAACCTGCCGGTTTTCAAGTATAACAGATCCTTTTATTAAAAATCTCACTTAAACTTTCCATGGCTCTGGACCCTGCTGATCCCCTTCCCCCCCTGGGTTTACAGACCACCACCTTTCTGATTCTCCTCCCATCAGTCAGATGATTCTTCCTATTCTTTAGCTCACTTCTCACATCAAGGATCTGACTTCAGCAATCAGTTACTTAGGTTAAAACCCTTTCTCCAGGTAGCCTCATCCAAATTCACAGATTTAAGTCCCAGATCTTTATCCTGAGACCCAGAATGGTAGACAGGACATCTCCACTGGAACAAGCCATAGAGGCTTAAACACAACAGATCCCAGATGAGCTAAATAAACATCTACCCTCATGCCTCCCACACTGTCCAAATCTGAAAACAAGTTCCTCAGGTGAGGATGATGCTGCTGGCCTGTGGATGGTCCTTTGAGTAGCTAGGTTTGAGAATTAAGGCCTCTTTTTACAATCCCAACAACCAGACTGTCAAGTCTTGTGAATTCCACCTTGTTAATATCCTTTTACTCCTCCTCATCCCCACCCTCACTGCCTTAGTTCAAGATTTTATGACATCTCCTCTCTACTGATCTCCCTAACATCTTTCTGGACCACGCTAATTTTTCCTACTTACTCCTTAACTTTATCAAAGGCAAATCTAAGGCTCTTCTTTGTCTCTCCATGGCTCTATAATTATTTTAGCTCCCTTATTTTGTACACCAGGTCCTGCATGGTCTGCCCTCATCCAATCTCTAGAACTTCATCTGCAGTCACCTACCCACATTCCTTGCCCCTCCAGAAATTAGCTCTATTTTCCCAAACACATCATGCTGTTCCATGCACACTTGTCCACCAATTCTCTCTTCCTTCTGTTGCAATCTCATTCCAAAACCCTAAGTTTACTCTTCTCTCATCTTCCTAGAACAATTCATTCACCCCTTTAGCAAAAAGTCTTCCCTTATCCTCAGTGTGACAGGTTACATTCCTGCTCAAAGTTCTTCACCGTTTTGTCCATTCACATTTTTGCCATGGCTTCAGCATGAACAAAGGACTTTAACTCTGAGGGCAGCTTTGTGCCTTCCTTCAGCCAATAACATAGAAGCAGAGATGGTAACATGACAGTTTCTTGTCCGTTTAAAAAAACTTCTGAGAAGAACATGTCCGACCCTGCTTCCATAGCAGCAGGAGAAACTCATGGAGTCAGACTTCTGCAGTGAACTGATCTGAACCCAGCTTTGTCAGCTAACCCTCAGAGGACCCACAGCCCTGCGAGATAAGTTCTCACTGTTAAATGGAAATGGAATTTTGTGGGTGCTTGTTAGGCAGCGTTATAGCAATAGATTAACTAATAAGCCAATGCGGTCTGGCTCTTTGTCCTCTCAGAGCATCCTTGCACACTCTTGTCCTGTTTCTAAGACAAATAAGGAAGCAAAATGGCCCAGCTGCCAGTATTACCACTAAGCATATCACAGACTCCAGCCAGAGGGGAAAAAACACCTCTCTGCATTCTGGGTTGTTTTCTTTTTGAAGGCCAAGGACAGGGCCTTTCCTGGTGGCTCAGTGATGAAGAATCTGCCTGCCAGTGTAGGAGACCCAGGTTCAATCCCTGATCCAGGAAGACCCCACATGCCTTGGGGCAACTAAGCCAGTGTGCCACAACCACTGAGCCCCAGCTAGAGAGTAGTCCCCACTCCCCACAGCTAGAGAAAGCTTGCACAGCAACGAAGACCCAGCACAGCCGAAAATAAATAAAATAATTTTTTAAAAACAAGAACACCATGCCTAGCATTGCTCCTCCAAATACAGGAAGACTTGAACTCTCTAGTTTATTAATTCTCTATTCAAAACAATTTTACCTTTGACTTTTTCAAGACTGATGCCTACATGTATATGCAAATCTTTATTTATAGACAATAATCAAGTGAATAAACATATTTTCCTGCCATGAAAAAGCTAATTTAACCTTGGTTATTTAGGGAGCCCAGTTCTTTCGAAGTGTGGAGTAACTCAAAAAACTTCACAAGTAAAAATACTTTTATTTTCCCAGTTCTCTTATCTGAGCTTGTCCTTGCCACAAGGTCAGGGGCTGGGCATTAGACTCCAATGAGCTCTCAGTATTCCAAAAAGTCTGTATCTTGCAAGGGTGATGGTAGCCTGGAGATTTGTCAGTGAGAGCAGAAATCTCCAACGCACTGTTTTGTGGAGATGCTAAATCAAAAAGATCAGTCATGGTTCAAACTCATCACCAAACCCGGATGAAGACACAGGCAGAGGACCCCCAGAATGAGTTTGGGATCATGCACCTTGGGTACCCAACTCTTAGAGTCATAAAGTGTCATTGCTGCAAAGCTTCAGGGAGCTAGCCCCGGGCACAGGGAGAGTCATGCTGAGATGGACAACCTCTAACGTGAAACTTTTCATGTGCTGGTGCAAAAATTTTGTATTTGCCGTAGTTCTTTTGTGATATTTGTGCAGTAATATTTAAAGCGGTAGTTATGAAAACATTTTGGCTGTTTGGGACACGCTTCTGATAGAACATCTAATGGGGAAAAAAAAAAAAGAAAACAAAATGGCTCACACATATTCCTAGAAAACAAACTGGGGAAAAAAAAAATACATGCCCAAAATAGTTGTTAGACAAGTGAAGCAAAGAGTCAGTTTAAAAATTTCTATTTTTCAAAACAGTCAATGTAAAAATGTAACTCACATAAAGCAGCATCTATAAGTAAACGCTGAGAGTTTAAAAAGTTTCTCAGTGAGCACTGAACCAGAACAAAGAAGCATGAAGTTTCCCCATAGAGATACTCCTATCAAGGGCTCCACTTCTCTCATTTCAGTTGACGTGGTCCCATCTCCAAACTGGGTTGCAGATACATGACTCACTCTTTGGCTTTCAATTTCTGGACTCCACACAGACTACCATTCTTCCAACACATTGCAATTGAGAAGATGACTGTTTACTTCGATTACATGCTAGTTACAGATTTAGGACTGGTTTTTTTTGTTTTGTTTTGTTTTGATTAAACACGGGACATACCTGAGTGTTCAGCCGAAGGTCTTGAAATAGCTCATCAGCAAAAGTACTCTGAGTGCTTATACACGGAGACTAGAAACTTCCTTTCCATTTTATTTGCAGAGGATGAATTTTCAGATTGCTTCTCCAAAGCCAAGCCTTCCTGTTTGGTAGACCCCGTACTATCTGCTCCCGTTCCTGCTTTTTAACAAGCATGAGTGAAAGCAGCTGGTCCCAATCCCATGTAACCCTTCACAGGCTTGACGTTAAAATGGTCCACCAGCTTTTTTATTTAAATTGAACTCACCTGCTCTGTTTGGCTTTGCCTCTGAGGTTTTGTTTGCCAGGAGAGAAGTGAATTTTTTTCCGAATACCTGTGAATATCTCCCCACTGGTATTAAATTAAGCTATCGAAAAAGAATACTCAATATTGATGCAAATATCCCCAGCATCACTTGTCTGTAAAACAGAATGTAGATGGGGAGAGGAAGAAAGCAAAGATATCTTTCTCTTCCAAAGTTGATTCCTTTTATGGGATATCACAAAATTGGCATAATGCTATGCAATCAATACAATCTTTGTGCTAATAGAAATCTGTTCCAAATAACAGATTAGGAGTAATCTATTTACAGAACAACCAGCTTATAATAACAAAGGAATTAGTATGAGATTGCTGTAGGAATAACAAAATAGCTATTTAGAAAAGAACTTTTCTAAAAAGAGTGGTTTTAAAGAAAATATTCTCTTTGGGGACTAATGAAAGGAAATAGAGTAAAATCATAAAACAATGGGATAGGAACATGCCTCTCACCCTCCAGAGCCTACAGAACAGTTTGAAGAAAAACTCTGGGAGTAGAATACAGAAAAGAGAGGATCAGGACTGGATTTGGCAGGAAGAGTTTGGAGATGGGCCAATGTGAGAGCTGGGGAGTCAAGCGTCAGGCTCTTCTTAAGATAGAGAGGTCAGAGTCAGAGGTCTGTGTGCTGAGATTTAGAGAACCATTTCTGGAAAGAGAGTTCTGAAGTCAGGTTAGGAATAAGCAGCAGTGGGAATATGGCAGCAAGGACAGAAGCTGAAACTAATGTGAAGCTTGGACCCAAATGGATCTGGCTCCTGGATTACGTCACCTTCAAGGAAACACACTTAAAACAGTCAAAAACAATAATTAAAAAATTTCCATCTTAAACATGCAGCTCAAAACAGACAAAAAGCAAACAACTGTACCCAATTCAAAATGTGTATCTTTTCTTTTCTTATGGAGATTAACTTCATATCTTTTCCCCTGAGTTCTTCTCCCCTCTTCATCTCCCACCCTGAGTTTTCTTTGCCCTTTCACTCTTTCCAGAAGCTGGTAATACAGAGAAAAATGCTTCTCAGAGAGAAGATCGAGAATAACCAAGTGAGACAAGAGCTTTCTCTTGGGTAAGATGGGGTGTGGAAATGATTTACGTAGACCAATAAGTTTTTACTGTGTCTCTCTTCCTCCTTGTCAAAATTACACCTCCCTCAACACTCACATATATACATACACAAGAAAATTCTTATATTAAGTGGGCATCCCAGAACTTCTTTTTATTTACAACCTAGCTTTCCCTCTCTTCTATTGGGGATTGGGATTCAGCCTTGTCATGTGCTTCTGGAGGCTTCCAGGTGGACAACCACAGCTCCCTCCACTCAACTTGCTGCTGGTGGATGGGCAAATTTCTGAGAAGCAAACACAGTTGGCTCAGTATTTAATGGAAGGTCATTCCAGGAGCTCTCTGATATTTGGCACCAAAGTAACAATTGTCCTAGGGGCTTCCCTGGTGTTCAGATGATGAAGAATCCACCTACCCATGCAGGAGACCTGGGTTCGATACCTGGGTCGGGAAGATTCCCTGGCAAAGAGAATGACTATCCACTCCAGTATTCTTGCCTGGGAAATCCCACCGACAGAGGAGCCTGGTGGGTACAGTCCATGGGGTTACAAAGAGCGGACAGGACTGAGCAACTAACGCTTTCGGCAACAGTCCTCCTAGTTGCAGGCTACCACTAGATGGCCCTCTTCTCCTCGGTATACATGAAGGAATGGGTCTACACCCCACCTCTGGTTTGTGACCACAGAGAAAGAATGTCTATGTGGATAAAGCCTCCCAGTGAATAATTAGAAATACAAGTTGGAGTCAGAGCTTGGCTACTGGGACTTTCTGGTGGTCCGGTGGGGTAGGAATCCACCTACCAGTGCAGGGGACAAGGGTTTGATCCCTGGTGCAGGAAGATCCCACCTGCAGCAGGGCAACTAAGCCACGCGCAGCAACTACTGAGCCCATGCTCTGGCGCCTGTGCCCCGCAGCAGGAGAGGCCACTGCAGCGAAAGGCCCGGGCACCTCTCTCAAGTCCTCGGTCTTTAGAGAGTGGAGGCATGTCTAACATTCTATCCCAGCATGAAGTTCTCTTCATTAAAGAACCCTATGCCCTCACAGCTTTAAATGTTGTCTCCTTTTCCTCAACTTTATTGTTTGTAATTGACACTGCATGAATTCTAGAATCTCCATCCATTAACCATACCCAGAGAAAAGCCTGTTCTCAGATTCTTTCAGTTAGTAGCCAATCAGACTGAGCCACAGCCGGGACACACACACACAAAAATGACATGTACAGTCCTTGAAAGAGCACAGATCAAATCAAGCTTACTCTTCACTGATAAAGATATTCATCAAAGTACCTTCCAATAAAGTGGATCACTAGCTTAGTGTTTAAGCAACTCCTCCTGGAGAAATAGTTAACAAGAAAAGGAAAAAACCTTAAAAAAAACATAAAGTGTATTTTCAGTGCAAAGTAATAGATTATATGGATGCATAGAATTAATGTAGGGTTCTATGGGAAAAGGAGTAATCAGAGAACAAGAATGAGTTCTTGTTGGGAAAAAAAGATGATTGATCAAATTTAAAAATAGGTAATAGAGGCCAGAAATATCAGAGTTAACATTAGACTGCTGAAAACAAATTAGAATAAGCTCACCAAGAATTCATTCAGTAGATACTATTTAAGCATTTTCTCTGCTCTATCTTCTGGCTTATATCCAGACACTGGGGATACAAGAAGCAAACAAAGCCCTGCTCCCATAGAGCCTCCATTCCAGTAGAATTATTACAGAATTTAGAGCAACTAATGGGAAATAGATGGAGAAACAGTGGAAAAAGTATCAGACTTTATTTTTGGGGGCTCCAAAATCACTGCAGATGGTGACTGCAGCCATGAAATTAAATGGCGCTTACTCCTTGGAAGAAAAGTTATGACCAACCTAGATAGCATATTCAAAAGCAGAGACATTACTTTGCCAACTAAGGTCTGTCTAGTCAAGGCTATGGTTTTTCCAGNACTTAAAAATTGCAGTAAGATTGAGTATTTTACCACTAAAAATGTTAGAAGCACAAAATAAATGGAACAAAAGATGTCCAGATATATTTATAAAATGACAGAGGACAACATATTTCTAATCTTGTCACAAAATTCAGAAACTATAAATGAAAATAATACAGAATTATTTAAGGGAAAATGAATATAGCCAAAGACATTACATTCAAAGCTAGGAAGATTTAGCTTTGATATGTAAAAGACAAAAAAGACAAAAGGTTAGTATAACAACTTCCAAATTAAAATGACCAGCAACTGAAAAAGGGTATGCAAAGAAAAATAAGAAACTTATGAAAAAACGATCAATCTCATCAGTAAATGAAGAAATAAAAATTAAAATAAAAGTTAGAAATGGTTAAACACCTACAATTTTGCTAAGAATCAAAAGATGCCTTAGGACCAATATTGATGAAAGCATGGGGGAAATAGGGTCTCTAATAACTGGACATCTTCATGGACATCCAGTTAAGTAGAATCAAAAACGGAATGCTCATATTCAATTGTTGTATCAGCAATTTAACTTCCAGAAATTTATCTTATGGAAGTAGAAGAGTGTGCAAAGATACATAAGGATTCCAGCATTTTTTAAGGATTCTGGAGTTTTTTATTCCAGCATTTTTATTCCAGTCAAATGTTCACCAAGCATTATTTTAATTACAGTTCATGCACTCAGTGGATATTATGCAGCAGTTTAAAAGCTGAGATACATGTATATCCATATGCATGAAAGCAGTCCAAAATAAGGGGAAAAAAACAGGTTCTAATATGTATGCCATAATCCAATGTTTGCCTTACAAAAATGCCTTTTACATATTGGAGGTGCAAAAATGTAACTTTCTTGATAACTGAATTTGATCTTCTGAGGTTCTATTTCCATTCAGTGGTAGAAAAAAAATCACTCACTCATGCAGAGTAACTTAGAAAATTATTTAAAGTTTAGTTGATTGAAGCTTAACTCCGTTTGCTTTTTAAAACTTCTCACACCATTTTCTGTATTTTTTTCTTGGAAACTTCTCACCTAAGAGGAAACTCATGGAATTCCTGGCATTGGAAACAGGAGGTGTGTCTGTCTCTGAGACCTGCAATGATTCCAGGCTTATCCCACCTGGTGTCTAAGGATTGACACCAGCTGAAACAAGCCAGTCATGCCTTGCTTTTGTGCGTTTGCAGTGTGCCCTGATGCTGTCTGTGGTTCTGACAGGTACTCAGGCCATGAATTCCTGTGCATTCTATCTCCTCTATCCCCGACCCTCAGTCTTTTCCCATCCATCAGGCCACTCAGCAATTTGTGGAATATAACATGACTTTTGGGGGGATGATAGTGCCAAGTGATTATTTTTTTTAGGAGATAAAAAAGCATGACTCTCATCCAAAAATAAAATGAACACATGGCAAATATTTCATTGAGCTCATTAATTCATGAGGGAACCAGTAAGATGTTACAATCCAGTAAAAAAAGGAAAATTGAAAGAGTAGGATCTGGAATTCTTCCCATCAGTATTAAGCTGGAGCAGGGCAACTGCCACCAGGAGGCTCCAAAGACAGTAGGGATGCAACAGCTTTGAGCCATGCAGCAAACCCAGGAAATCTCAGACGGTTCCCTGCAGCTTGTCTTAATCATTTCATTGACCTCTAAATAACCTGATACTGCATTGAAAGTAATTACATTTGTTGGACTTCAGTGCTGGGATTTACAGTATTTGGTTGAGTACTGTCTTATTTCTCTTAAATCTGAAGTTATTCAACATCCAAATATGCAAACATCTGACTACCTTTATTATGTTCTCCACTATAGCACTTTTCTCAGCATTTACATATTGAAGAATTATTTTATTATAAATTAGCTTCCTTTCATATGTTTTCCATTATATTACGGATAGAGAATTAAGAATATTGATTTTTTTTAAAAAAGAAATATGAACTAGGTAGATTACATTACTAAGAAAATCATTTCAGGATAGTAATAATTTTTTTAACTAAAAATTGTTATTAAAGGCTCTGATAAAACTGAGAGCTTTATATTGCTCCATTCTGCTGCTTCCATCAGAGAAGGCAATGGCACCCCACGCCAGTACTCTTGCCTGGAAAATCCCATGGACGGAGGAGCAGTCCATGGGGTCGCGAAGAGTCAGACACGACTGAGCGACTTCCCTTTCACTTTTCACTTTCATGCCCTGGAGAAGGAAATGGCAACCCACTCCAGTGTTCTTGCCTGGAGAATCCCAGGGATGGGGGAGACTGGTGGGCTGCTGTCTATGGGGTCACACAGAGTCAGACACGACTGAAGTGACTTAGCAGCAGCAGCTGCTTCTATGGACCTTTGCCCTAGACATTAAGGAGGGAAAATATCTTCAATAGTGACAGTGACATTGGGCTTTAGTTAGGTTTGTCTTCAGCATAATGGGAAGTCCTGGAACTCTTCCTGTTTAATGGCCTGGGTGGGGCCAATAACTCACTAGTATAGGTGATACTTGAAGGTGCTACATGCCATTTCTGCTCCAATATACTTG
Source organism: Redunca redunca (assembly GCA_006410935.1). Lineage (NCBI taxonomy): Eukaryota > Metazoa > Chordata > Mammalia > Artiodactyla > Bovidae > Redunca > Redunca redunca. Next base: position 581,661 of record SJYQ01003595.1, read on the forward strand.
TATAAATGAATGCTGTGAACAATTAGTATACTTAATGATTATTATTTTGATAGCAGTTCCAAAACTAAAATATGGTAATTTATCTGGATGTATGTATATCATCATTCTGAACACATCATTCTTTTCTCTATTACTCTCTTTGAAATGGTCATTTAAATTTTACATAGTAATTTAATTTTAAAGTAAACAAAATCTAATAGATCGCTCCAAATCTGAACTCAGGGTTCATGGTAAATTTGCATCTTCAAAATGCACAAATTTTTACATGAATGAAGCACTCAATTCATGTGTCCCCAAATAAGGTAAGAATATGAGAAGAAAAGAATTAACAAAGATAGGATCAAGAATTACTAAATTCATATATAAGAAGACAGTAGGAAGAAGAGTAAAACCCAAAAGTTATTGCTTGGAAAATACTAATATATTTGCCATCCTCCACCAAAGCTAATAAAAGAGTAGAGGAAATAGAAGAAATATCCATACATTCCTAGTGAGAAGGGACTATGCAGGGGTGCTTTCAGTCACTAAGTTGTGCCTCACTGTTTGCCACCCCATGGACAGGCTCCTCTGTCCTGGGATTTCCCAGGCAATACTGGAGTGGGTTGCCATTTTCTTCTCCAGGGGATCTACCTGACCCAGGGATCAAACCTGGGTCTCCTGCTTGGCAGGATTCATTACCACTGAGCCACCTGGGAAGCCCAAGGTGGCTATAGCCGAGAAGGGACTATAACAAATACAAAAGTGGTATTTGTTTTTTAAGCAATATGTTTTAATAAGAAAACGTATTAACACACACTCAGCCCTATGTTCAGGGGTAAATAAATCTCCCTGTAGGTATATCAGAGGTAGCAACTACCAAACACATCTATAAGGGAACTCATATTCTTCTCTCTGCCTTCACCCCAAATATGTTATCTAAATTTTCCTCTTAGTAAATGGCACCACTATCACACTTCCCTGGTGGCTCAGAGGGTAAAGCGTCTGCCTGCAATGTGGGAGACCTGGGTTCCATCCCTGGGTCGGGAAGATCCCCTAGAGCAGGAAATGGCAACCCACTCCAGTATTCTTGCCTGGAGAATTCCCGTGGACAGAGGAGCCTGGTGGGCTACTCCATAGGGTCACAAAGAGTTGGACATGACTGAGCAACTTCATTTTCATCATGCTTAATCCAGAGGCAAGAGAATTTTATTTCATTTTCCCTTATAATACACATCCCATCAAATTGCTTTTATTTTTTACATGTATCTAAAATAGCCCACTTCTTTTCATCTACACCAACACCCTCGTCTAAGCAAACATCATTTTTCACTTCAGATTCGTTAGTAGCATCCTACTGGTCTCCTTTCATTCACTCATGCCCCCATCTAAACTATCACCCAATCAGCTCCTAATTTCCCTCCTTGCCTAGAAACCATTGAGTAGCTCATTGCTCTTAGAATAAAGGAAAAATTCCCTAGGATTAATGATAGGGTTCTACCTAATAGAGTTCCTAATCATCATCCTGATTCTAGCCCCCCTTTTTTTCATGCTCCATGTATACATTCTTTCATGTACTTAAGAGCATGCCTTAAAATTTTTACAATGACCTACTGTCAACATTTCCATGCCCCTTTTTCATCTAGGACCTAACAGAAGCAGAAGATATTAAGAAGAGGTGGCAAGAATACAGAGAAGAACTGTACAAAAAGGATCTTCACGACCCGGATAATCACGATGGTGTGATCACTCATCTAGAACCAGACATCTTGGAATGTGAAGTCAAGTGGGCCTTAGAAAGCATCACTATGTACAAAGCTAGTGGAGGTGATGGAATTCCAGTTGAGCTCTTTCAAATCCTGAAAGATGATGCTGTGAAAGTGCTGCACTCAATATGTCAGCAAATTTGGAAAACTCAGCAGTGGCCACAGGACTGGAAAAGCTCAGTTTTCTTTCCAATACCAAAGAAAGGAAATGCAAAAGAATGTTCAAACTACTGCACAATTGCACTCATCTCACACGCTAGTAAAGTAATGCTCAAAATTCTCCAAGCTAGGCTTCAGCAATATGTGAACCGTGAACTTCCTGATGTTCAAGCTGGTTTTAGAAAAGGCAGAGGAACCAGAGATCACATTGCCAACATCTGCTGTATCATGGAAAAAGCAAGAGAGTTCCAGAAAAACATCTCTTTCTGCTTTATTGACTATGCCAAAGACTTTGACTGTGTGGATCACAATAAACTGTGGAAAATTCTGAAAGAGATGGGTATACCAGACCACCTGACCTGCCTCTTGAGAAATCTGTATGCAGGTCAGGNATCACTGACTTGATGGACGTGAGTCTGAGTGAACTCCGGGAGTTGGTGATGGACATGGAGGCCTGGCATGCTGCAATTCATGGGGTCACAAAGAGTTGGACACGACTGAGTGACTGAACTGAACTTCTACACAGTCTTCAGCTGTAAACTTGAAAGTTACTTTCTCAGAGGAGCCTTGTTTGCTGTCCCTTCCCCTTTTCAGACAAGGTTCAGCCCCCTTCCCCTATAAAATTCATCTCATTCATAATAATTACTTTTACTAGTAAGCTTACTGTAAGCTCTGTGAGAGTAGGCACAGGATTGAACTTTGGGGACCCCAACAGAAGAAATGATTCAAATAATATACTCTAGAAACACCAAAAAAAAAAAACAATGTGAAATTTCCAGTTAACATCATAAATGTGATCTTCAAGGCTGCCAGTGGTGAAGACATAAGAAAGGGAGAAAAACAGTATTGGAAATTAGGAGGAGATCCTTTTTAAATAGTGGCAGAACGTTTAGTAACACTAACACCTACAGGAACGTGGAAGAATTTTAAAAATGTGCCTACAGGCTGGGTAGTTTAACTAAGGAGATCTCCAGGTATAGTAATGCAGGTTTTGCCTGTGTTTTTATAGACATTTATAGTAAAATGCAACAGGAGAGAGATGAGCTAAAGAAAGGATTGTTAAATATAAAGGACCCAGGAATTGTTTGGTTTGAAAACTATCAATTTCTAAGAATAGTAACGAGTGCTAAGTAAAAACGACTTTGGGCAAAGAACAAATTGAGGACACTGTCAGGAAAACATGGTCTAAAGATGAAGCTAAGTTTATGACCAGATAGTATTTTCTTCATATTTCAGAAACCCTTAACTAGGTGCCTCCAAGAACCATCCAAACAGGACTTCTAAAAAATGAATTGTGTTGTCCTTGCTATAAACATGTATAGGTTTGTCTGTGGACACAGATTTTCAGCCTTTGGGTAAGTACCAAGGATCTCAATTGCTGGATGCTAAGAATGTGTTTAGTTTTGTAAGAAACACCAAATTGTCTTATAAAGTAGCTGAACCATTTTGCATCACCACCAGCAATGAATGAGAGTTCCTATTGCTCCATATCCTTGCCAGCATTTGATGTTATCAGTCTTTTAAATTTTTGCTATTCTAATAGGGGAGAAGGAAATGGCAACCCACTCCAGTACTCTTGCCTGGAGAATCCCATGAATGGAGGAGCCTGGTAGGCTGCAGTCCATGGGGTCACAAAGAGTCGGACACGACTGAGCAACTTCACTCATTCTAATAGGTATATGGATTGCATCACTGACTCAATGGACATGAGTTTGAGTAAACTCTGGAGTTGGTGACAGACAGGGAGGCCTGGCATGCTGCAACCCATGGGGTCACAAAGAGTCGGGCATGACTGAGCAACTGACTGACTGATTGAATAGGTTTATAGCGGTATCCTGTTCTTTTACTTTTTCCTTAATAATATATGATGTTGAGCATCTTTCTGTATGTTTGTTTGCCATCTATATATTTTCTTTAGTGAACCACCAGTTCTGGTTTTTTACCAATTTTAGAAAAAATGTACTTCTTCAATTATTATTGTTTAATGTTAAGAGTTCTTTGTATATTTTGGGAAAGAGTACTTACTCTCATCTTTTGCTGGTATTATCTCTCAGTCTGCAGCTTGTCTTCTCATTCTCTTGTCAGCATCTTTCACAGAGCAGATACTTCTAATTTTAATTAAGTCTAGTTTATCAATTATTTCTTTCATGGATCATGCCTTTAGTGTTGTATCTAAAAAGTCCTTGCTAAACTTGAGGTCTTTTAAAGCTTTTTTTTTTTTTTTTTACCTTTGTTAACTTCTAGATTTGTAGTTTTGCATTTTATATTTATGTCTTTGCTGCTACTGCTAAGTCACTTCAGTTGTGTCCGACTCTGTGCGACCCCATAGACGGCAGCCACCAGGCTCCCCCGTCCCTGGGATTCTCCAGGCAAGAACACTGGAGTGGGTTGCCATTTCCTTCTCCAGTGCATGGAAGTGAAAAATGAAAGGTGAAGTCGATTAAAGTCGTGTCTGACTCTTAGCGACCCCATGGACTGCAGCCCACCAGGCTCCTCCATCCATGGGATTTTCCAGGCAAAGTACTGGAGTGGGGTGCCGTTGCCTTCTCCGATTTATGTCTTTAATCCATTTCAGTTCTTGTGAAGAGTATAAGTTCTGTGTCTACATTCATGTTTTTATATGGGGATATTCAGTTGTTCCAGTACCATTTATTTAAAAGACTACGTCCATTTCATTATATTGGAACAAATCTTTGTTCCCTTCTCAAAGATCAGTTAACTATGTTTGGGCAGGTCGACTTTTAGGCTCTCTATTCTGTTCCATTCATCTACTTGTCCAGTAATTCACCAGTATCAGACTGTCTTGATTTTAAAGTTGGATAGTGTCAGTTCTCCAATTTTGTCCTTCTTAATTATTGCATTGCTTATTCTGGGTCTTTTTACTCTCCATAAAAAGTTTAGAATCTGTTAATATCTATAAAATACCTTTCTGGGATTTGGGTTGAGACTGCATTCAATCTATAAATCGATTTGTGANTTTTCTAATCAGAATTTTTAGTTTTTCTCATATAGATCTTGTCCATGTTTTGTTAGATTTATATCTAAATATTGAGTTGGTCAAAAAGTTCATGTGAGTTTTTCCATAAGATTATGGAATAAACTTTTCGGCCAATCCAGTATTTCATTTTGGCGAAGGCAATGGCAACCCACTCCAGTGTTCTTGCCTGGAGAATCCCAGGGATGGCGGAGCCTGGTGGGCTGCCATCTATGGGGTCGCACAGAGTCGGACACGACTGAAGCGACTTAGCAGCAGCAGCAGCAGCACCATTTCATTTTCTTTAGCACTAATGTAAATGGCATTGTTTTTAACTTCAAATTCCACTTGTTCATTGCTATCAGAAGGTGATCAACTTTTGCACATTAATCATAACACTTACCTTTCTGTAATTGGTTTTTTGTCGATTTGTTCAGATTTTCTATGTACACATACTATCTGCAAACACAATTCATTGTATTTCTTCCTCTTTCACCTGTAAATCTTTTTTCTTGGCTTAGCACACTAAAATAGTAATTTTTTCTTTTCTTCTACTTACTTTGATTTTAATTTGCCCTTTTAAAAAATTTCCCTAAAGTGGATGCTCAGATGATTAATTTCAGATCTTACTTCTTTCCTAATATACACATTAACCGCTATAAATTTCCCTCTAAGCACTGCTTTCACTACATCCCACAAATTTTGAAAGGTTGTATATTCATTTTTATTTAGTTCAATACTTTTAAATTTTCCTTGAGATTTCTTCTTTTATGCATATGTTATATAGAAATTCTTTACATCTAAGTATTTGGGGAGTTTCCAAACTTTTAAAGAAACTGATAGCATCTAGTACTGGTGAAATATTCTCATACATGTGGGACCATAAACTGATATGATATTGAGGGGTATGTTTTCTGCTATTCTCTACAAAAAAAATAAAATTAATGTACATTCCCTATGATACAGAAAAGCTAAACAATTAGAAACCTAACATTCATAAAAATTTAATACTGTTTATTAGTTATTATAAGCTATGTTGCAGTGACAAATGAACCACAAAAATCTTACCATACATACAGTGAATGTTTATTTCTTGATCATGCTATACATTCATTATATGTTGGCAGGGATTTTGCGCTACAGACTCATTCCAGGTCCCAGGCTCATGAGGACATCATTCTCTTCATGTTCACATCTCTGGCTTGGCTTTCAGGGGGAAAAAAGGACCTGGAGAATAGCACAGGAGCTTTTTACTTCCTCCGCCTGGAAACGACACTGCTCAACATCTGCTTACAGGTACTGGCCATGATGCGTCACATGGACCTGCTGAACAGAACTGTAGTTTTCCCACAGCCCAGGAAGGAGAATGTAAGACATTAATGGGTTCTAAATATCTCTCCCTCAACTATACAATTAGGTAGATACGTATTTATCAACTTTGGATCTATCTCTCTAATGTACTGTCAAAAAAAAAAAAAAAACCACCACCACCAAATATGCTGTATTTAGCTAACTTTATTTTGTGAAAAGAAATATCTCCATGTTTCTGGATAATATTTTCAGTTATTAAGTTCTGCTCTTTTATTCCTCCCCATTTCCCTGCTTTTCTTTCTTTCTATTCAGACAGGCCAACAGCTCTGGTGTTTCCTATTTTGAAGAGGAATGGGAAAGATGACTCAGATCAGATCAGTCCCTCAGTCGTGTCCGACTCTTTGCAACCCCATGAATTGCAGCACACCAGGCCTCCTTGTCCATCACCATCTCCCGGAGTTCACTCAAACTCACGTCCATCGAGTCGGTGATGCCATCCCGCCATCTCATCCTCTGTCGTCTCCTTCTCCTCCTGCCCCCAATCCCTCCCAGCATCAGAGTCTTTTCCAGTGAGTCAACTCTTCGCATGAAGTGGCCAAAGCATTGGAGTTTCAGCTTTAGCATCAATCCTTCCAAAGAACACCTAGGGCTGATCTCCTTTAGAATGGACTACGAACTCCAAAATCTGGATCTTCAGTCCTGAGAATGCATGCTGAGCTTCATGTATCAATCACACAGCCACTTCCCAACTGCACAGCTCTCCTTGGGTGGCTCAGATATTTCAAAATGTACCATCTTCTTCCTATAAACGTGCTCATCATCCTATGTTCCTTAGTGTCACTGAGGCCAAGGTCATAACCCAAGGAATGACTTCATTACAAAATCACCAGGTCCCAAACATCTTGTTCTCCAGCCATCTCCTTCTCTACACCTCCACGACCACCTTCATCTTTCATTAAGGCGACAGCCTCGGATCCTGTCGTTTACCTCCGGGCTTCCTCCGCTGCAATTTATTTTGACGCATAAACCAGACTCTGCCACTCCTTTATGTAAGCCCTTTAACACAGTCCACTTATTTCACAGGATAAAATGACTTTCAAAGGCACTCAAGACATCATACCTGCTGCCTTTCAAGCTTCTTTCTCACAGTCCTTCTTTCCAAAATACATGCATTCTCTCGCCAAGCACTTACACATCTTGACTGGAATTCCTACCTATTTATGTTGGAGTCCTGTCCATTTTTCTAATGGGGTGTTTTCATGGGCCCTGGTTATGTGGGTAGAAGTGGAAGAGCCTTTCAGAGCCACATCTTCGTGCAACTCAGGCTCAAGGAGTGGGCTTTGAGAGGACAACTCCCGTCCCAAGAGGAAGGCTTTTTAGACTCTCAAAGGTAGTTCCTCTCTCTGCCCTCTTTACCCTTTATCTTCCTTTCTTTGTCATGCAATACTTTCCTTCATAGCATTTAATACAATTTGTAATTTTACTTTTAACTTACTTCTCCCCATTATCTCCTCACTCTTACTGAATTTTAAGGTTCATTAAAGATCTTGTGTTATCTCCTTTACAGCAGTATCCCAAGGGCCTAGGACATAGAGGGCCTCAAAAATGTCCTTTTGGATGCATAAAGAAAAAGTGATAGTAATAACAATGACAATACTTAATTATATTCTTATAGTTCTCAGTCAAGAACCATTTAGTAAAGGGACCGTATTTTCAGCTTTGTTCTAGTCACTTGAATTCATTTAAAGGAGGTGGAAAGTATCAAACTATCTCATTCTCAAAGAATGTATAATCTAGCTCAGGATATAGATATACTTGCAACAATGTAAATCCTACAGAGAACAGTTCAGGTGCCTGCCCATGACCTATATTACCGATTACTTTTACTTTACTAGGTTCTTTAAAGGACTTTTTAAAATGCAATGCATTGTACTGATCAAGAAACTCATCATTTGTTTGGAGAGCCTAGATAGGTACATATGAGGAATTAGGAATTACAACATAAAGAATAAACAATTAGGTTCAAAAAGTTCTCTGAAAGTGAAAGTGAAGTCGCTCAGTCGTGTCCGACTTTTCGACCCCATGGACTGTAGTCTACCAGGCTCCTCTGTCCATGGGATTTTCCAGGCAATAGTACTGGAGTGGATTGCTATTTCCTTCTCCAAGGGATCTTCCCAACCCAGGGATGGAACCCAGGTCTCCCGCATTGTAGACAGATGTGCCGTCTGAGCCACCAGGGAAGTCCTATAAAGTCCTATTAGGTTCAAAAAGTTCTCTAGACAACAAATATCAGACCCCCATTTTTTCCTCTGAGACACAATTTCCTCATGTGTAAAAATGTCATTGCAAAGATCAAAATACAAGTTATATAAATGTGGGTAACATTACAGATTCAAAACATAATAATATTAAAAATCAAAATAAGTTAAAGAAGCCACAGAAAGCACAAATGTTGTATCATTTGCAGCCCTTGTCCTTGTTTTTTTCATTGCTCCTCCTTAATTTTACCTGCAACATTCTTACACATGAAGGGAAACCTTTATCAGGCTTATGGAACTAAGGAGCCTTTCTTGGTTTACAATACCTTTTCCTGTGGCTCACCCATTTTCTTTCATTTAAACAAGTGAGTATTAATAAGTACTATTTAGCACTGTGTGAAGTGAGGTGGAGAATACAGAGTGAAGTAAGATTCCTTTCCTGAAAGGAAGATGAAAGTTAAGAGATAAGATGCAAACCAAGCAGCAAGACTGAAGCTTCGCCCCCTGATGCCGATGGGAAGACACTGAGGGTTTCATGAAGGAAATCTTTAATAAAATCGCTTTGTGACCGTCTGTTTGACAGGTAATGTGCTCAACCAGCATCTGTGGTCTAGCGTCCATCCCACAGGAGAGATTCTTACTTTTCACTTATTTCTGTATTCCTTGAAATATTGTTAGGTTTGTGTAGCTTTTACAATCACAAAACTCCCTCTCTGTATAGAAAGTACATAGAAACAATAACAACTTCTAGGGAAGTATCAAGCCCCACATTCTGAAACTATTGTCATATACAGAGAAGTTTTTAGGAGTTTCAATATGAAAAAAGTTAAAATGTAACTGCAATGAAAACAGATCAGCGGTTGCTAGGAGTCAGAATGGGGGTAAGCAGGATGGTGTGTTTATAAAGGTGTAACAGGAGAGAGCCTTGTGGGGACCGATCCTTGTTCTGTAGCTTGTCTATATCTGTGTCAGTATCCTAGCTGTGATGTCATACTCTGGTTTCACAAGATATCACCATTGGGAGAAACTGAATTAAGGGTACAAGGATTTTGTCATACTATTTATTGCAACTGCACATGAACTTAAACTTATCTCGAAAGTTTTTTAAAATAACAGCAACATTATAACCAACTGGATAAAATCTGAATTCATGAGCCCATATTCGTATAAATAAATGAATAAATAAATGGGAGAGGACAAAGCTTTTTTTCAAAGTAAAGAGCTAACTAATACATTTAAAAAAAGAGAATTAGAAATTCATTTGGCAACCATCAGTGAATTATTCATTCATCCAAGAAATATCAATGGATGGTAAAATCAGATGTTAAAATTTGACGAAGAACAGAATATTTCCTACAAAATGCTTATTATAAAAGAAAAAACAGGTTTCCAACC
>SJYQ01003595.1:592056-624151 GCA_006410935.1 Redunca redunca
GTCTGTTTGACAGGTAATGTGCTCAACCAGCATCTGTGGTCTAGCGTCCATCCCACAGGAGAGATTCTTACTTTTCACTTATTTCTGTATTCCTTGAAATATTGTTAGGTTTGTGTAGCTTTTACAATCACAAAACTCCCTCTCTGTATAGAAAGTACATAGAAACAATAACAACTTCTAGGGAAGTATCAAGCCCCACATTCTGAAACTATTGTCATATACAGAGAAGTTTTTAGGAGTTTCAATACGAAAAAAGTTAAAATGTAACTGCAATGAAAACAGATCAGATCAGCGGTTGCTAGGAGTCAGAATGGGGGTAAGCGGGATGGTGTGTTTATAAAGGTGTAACAGGAGAGAGCCTTGTGGGGACCGATCCTTGTTCTGTAGCTTGTCTGTATCCGTGTCAGTATCCTAGCTGTGATGTCATACTCTGGTTTCACAAGATATCACCATTGGGAGAAACTGAATTAAGGGTACAAGGATTTTGTCATACTATTTCTTACAACTGCACATGAACTCAAACTTATCTCGAAAGTTTTTTAAAATAACAGCAACATTATAACCAACTGGATAAAATCTGAATTCATGAGCCCATATTCGTATAAATAAATGAATAAATAAATGGGAGAGGACAAAGCTTTTTTTCAAAGTAAAGAGCTAACTAATACATTTAAAAAAAGAGAATTAGAAATTCATTTGGCAACCATCAGTGAATTATCCATTCATCCAAGAAATATCAATGGATGGTAAAATCAGATGTTAAAATTTGACGAAGAACAGAATATTTCCTACAAAATGCTTATTATAAAAGAAAAAACAGGTTTCCAACCCCCTCCACAGTGGAGAAATATGGGAGACATCATCTTAAGAAACTGAGTTTACGTTACCAGTAACGGAACAGGTCATCATGTGCTCCTTGACAGGATGCAGTGAGAAGAACCACAGTGGCATCTTACTTATGGACACTGAAATTTGAATTTCATGTAATTTGCAAGTTTCAAAAAATATTCCCTTTCCTCCCTCAATCACTTTCAAGTGATTTTTAAATGTAAAACCCATTCTTAGCCCACAGGTCATACAAAAACAGGTAGATTTGGCCAGTAGGCCATAGTTTATCAATCTCTACTTTAGATTTGTAAATGATCTTTACCTGCCATATCATTAAACAGATTAACAGTAAGTAATCTGTGAATATGAGCACTATCAATCAAAGAATCAGAGAATTTTTATTTATACAAAGTACAGACGAATGTTACAGACTAACCGATCCCTGCTGTGGAAGACTGATGACTTGGTTTGGCTCTTCGTTACACACATTTCTTCTGTCAGATGGTGCCTAAGTTCAAGTCCATCCCAACACAAAGAAACAACCCCAAGCCTTCTGAGCGTTTGGGATCAGGTACAGCTCACTTTGTGTTAAAAAACAAGCAATTTGTTTCCAAAGGTCTTGTAATAATGAAGGGACCTGATAAAGTATTTCTATGTTTTTTATCTAGCACAAGTCACACTCTGGGTTTAAGAAGAAAGGCTGGAAACAATATCACAAAATTCCGTTTTAGAAGTTGAGAGACTCATGGAATAAACGAGAAAGATGATGAACAATGGAACATAAAGCAATAGTTAACTGGGAAAGAACATGAGAAAACCAGTAAGACTCACTAATTGTATAGTGTTAGTTGAGGTTTCGAATCCAGGAAATTATGTTTTCACTGGAAAAAAAAATCAGACAGCAACAAAACATGGTTAATTTGTGAGTAATTTTGAGGCATTTGATTTCTAACAGTCTTACAACTACCTAAATTTAAATGTTCCCAGAATCCTATTTCAAATACTCACTGAGACATTCATTTGAATAAATATTATTATTTGTTAACCTTGTTATTTTCCCCCAACATCTTAGCAATGTATGGAAAAGAATATAATTAGCATATAACTGGGAGGTACCTATCACTTTTATCTTCTTAGTTATTAAAAACATAAAGATAACTTAAGTTTATAAACTCCTGGTGAGAGTTTACCATAAAGTTATCATAAAGTTTTTATAAAGTTAATTTTTCCAAAAGAAACTCACTCACATAAACTGCTGGGATGAAGTATTATCCTAAGATGTTATCTCTCCTTTCAGACAACATAAACCACCACCTCTTGGACACTGAAGAGACTTATGACTCCGAAAAACAAAAAGCAGTTCTGAGCTGGGGAAGCATATGGTGGGTTCCCCTCCGAGTTTAGAAGCCCCTGTGGCAGGAACAGAAAAGAGGTCCCAGAAGGCAGACAGCGTGCAGTGCAAAGATGACTCCTGAAGAAGAGAAGCAGCACTGACCAGAACCATACATTGCCAACCACTGGTTGAGAATGATTTATTAAAGTCCAAGTAGCATGTTGTTAAATTTCAAATAGTCCACATCTTCAAAGTGTGCATGAATAAAAGTCCAAGTTCATTTCTTTCCTTCCTCTATAAAATGCTCTGTGTTTTGCATAAAATCTGTGCAGATACCTTCTGCTCACTTGTTCCCCATACTCCTTCTGGTTTGGGCACTTGTTAAGTGTGCCCTCTGCTCAAACGGTGACCATGCACTGACTTCCCCCTTCCTGAACAGACGTTCTCCTCCTGGACATCTCTCTCTTAAACGTCCTCCTAACTTCCCCACACCTGCTTCATGACTGGGACTTTACTGGTTACATATTGCTACAAACTGGTGCCATAATTAGCTTACCTGGACCGTTAAATAGGTATCACCTAACATGCTGGGGGTGGCCCTTAAGAACACACAGTAAGCATCTAGTCACATATCAACACACTCAACCCATTTGCTACAGAAGCTGTTTAATATGAAGGTGATCTTTTATTCATTCGGCATGTTTGATTTCTTTGCATTTTCTTCAATTCCACATTAAAGTTGTGGTTACCAAGAGCTGGGCCATTGCTGCTCCCATGAAATCTGGAATTGCTAAACATATTAAGTAGGGTATCCTGGCTGTTTGTGACAACAGACTGTTTCTAGTCCATTTTGTTATATAAAAAAGTCACTCTCAACTAAAGTAACCACGGCATTTCCTTTGTAAAAAGGTAATTTAACTGGCTTTCCTCACTGTTGCCACCCACATAGGGCAAAAGTAGGAAATCTCCTTTTATAAAAGGTAAGAGCATAAAAAGACATTTCACATTTTAAAAAGAAACATCCTTCATGGGAATGTATCCTAAGTAAATAATCAATTATATGGACAAAGTTTTATGTACATAAATTTTTGTAACATTATTTATAATAGTGAAAATTAGACATAAAATAGTGAAAATTAGACATAACCAACAATACAGGAATGGTTAAACTGAGTTGCATCCATTAAATGGAATATTATATAGCCATTAAAGTCATGTTTTTGTAAAATTTTTAATGCCATAGGAAAATGTGGCAATTCTGCAGTGGAAAAAAACAAACTGGTTATAAAATTGTTTACAGTATGACTGCAATTATATATAAAGGTATACAATATACATATAGCACACACAGGGGGAAAAGCTGTTAACTGTGGTTACTTCTGGGTTATGATATTATCAGTATTTTTTCTGTTTTATACACTTCTGCATTTTTCAAGTTTTCTACAATGACTGTGTATTATAATACAGAAAAACACAGGTTCTTAAAAAATTCCTCTGATGAACTGATAATTAGAATGTCCTCGGGTACCATAAATATGTGGGACCATACCACTGTGCTCATCTTCTATAACTTTTATAGAGTACATATTCTTCTGATAATAAACTTACATTTCCTGTTTTGTACATGTTACAACACTTTAATTAAAAAAAGGTAATATTGTGATTAGATAGATCATTGTTTCATAACCTAAACAAATACTGGCTTTGACATCTAGGTTTTTCTATTTCCTAGAACATTTAAAATTAATACTCTTTTGTCTTTTTAAGTATGGCATACTGCATACACAGATTTTCCTGCATGCTTTCTAAGAACGTAATTCTAATTTACAGTTTTCCTAACATAAGGAAAAAAATGGAGTTATAAATCATTTAAAAACAGTCTACAGTCTTATCCATCACAAGCATGCTGATAGGCATAAACATGTTTATTAAATGAAATGTATCCTCTAAGAAGAGAAAAGGGGAGGCCTGCATGTAAATGAAGTTGTGGATTCAATTAGTCAGAATTTATTCTGACTTGCACCAAACCATTCAAAAACTTTTGAAGACTAGTGTAGTGTGCACGGACACTCCAGAGTCTGTGTATGAATTCCATTGCAAGATCTCCACTTTCTACTTTCAAAAGGAGTGGGAGGAGGATGAGGGGTATCACCTAAGCTAATTTTTCAATATATGTCAAGTCTTGGTGGGTCAAGGAACAAATACTGCCATGGGTTAGTGTTGAAGTACACGAAGGTATTTTTCCTCTTTCTCACACCCGACCCTGCCCTGGCCTTTCGGGCGGGGAGGCTGTTCCTCCCTCAGTAGATGATGGCCGCCTCTCATCTGCGTTTCCTCCCTAAACCACGGAGTGGTCATTGCTGTGAACTCCGGCCAGGATGGTGTGGTTGAGGGAGGACGCCGAGCGGTCCGAGCCTTCCGTGGGGCCGCCGGGGTTCTCACCGCGCTGGCAGCAGAGGATCTGCCTGAAGGTGGCGCTCATCTCCTTGTCGCGGTAGGAGTAAATGATGGGGTTCATGGCGGAGTTGAACTCGGCGAGCAGGAGGAAAAACTTCTCATAGGCCAGAACGTCACACTGCGGGCAGCACACGTCGAGAAGTAACAAGACCAGTCCGGGAGTCCAGCAGATGATAAAGGCACCTGCAGGGTCGGGGAGCGGGAAGGGAAGGTTTAAAGAGGGAACAGAAAAAGAGAATGATGAAGGGAGCACCCAGATGGTGAAATGATTTCAGCTCAAGGTCAAAATAATGCGCTCCAAAGGCATCAGATCAGCATTTGAAATCAAATGTTCATTTTCTGAAATAATCAGAAAAGCGTCTGACAATAAAATGAGCAACTGAATAAAATCTTATTCATTCAGAGTGAGTGAGGTCGCTCCGTCGTGTCCGACTCTTTGCGACCCCGTGTGGACTGTAGCCCACCAGGGTCCTCTGTCCACGGAATTCTCCAGGCAAGAATACTGGAGTGGGTTGCCATTTCCTTCTCCAGGGGATCTTCCCAACCCAGGGATCGAACCCAGGTCTCCTGCATTGCAGGCAGACGCTTTATCCTCTGAGCCACCAGGGAAGCCCTAAGCCCTTACTAAATTGACTATTTATGATACATTGATGATTATTTTTAACAAAACAGAGTTTGCTAAGCAATTGAGGTACGAAATAGAGATATTCAGCATTTAGGATACACACTTTGATGCTTATAAAAATACCGTGTTTTATAGCATAAGATTGTTCTCAGGAAAAATCGCTGTGACAAATGCCCTCTCATTTTAGTTAAAGCACAGTTTCTGGATTCAGTTTGACCTCAGATCCTTGCTTTGCTATTTATTAAATTGGATGAATTTAGGCAAAATACTTTCTTTTTTTTACTGAAGTATAGTTGATTTACAATGTTGGGTTAGTTTCATGTGCATAGCCAAGTGGTTCAGATATACATACTTTTTCAGATTCTTTTTCCATTATCGATTACTATAAGGTTGTTGAATACAGTAGCCTATGCTATACAATAGGTCCTTATTGTTGGCAAATTAGTTTTCTTACCTGTTTTCTCATCTGAAAAGTAGAAAAATTTACTTCATTTGGTTTGTTGTTTGGAGTAAATGAGTGAGTCAGTGAAAGTTGCTCAGTCATGTCAGACTCTTTGAGACCCTGTCCATGGATTCTGCCAGGCTTCTCAGTCCATGGAATTCTCTAGGTAATTCTACTGGAGGGGGTAGCCATTCCCTTCTCCAGGGGGTCTTCCCAACCCAGGGACTGAACCCAGGTCTCCTGCATTGCACACAGATCCTTTACTGTCTGAGCCACCAGGGAAACCCAAGAATACTGGAGCAGGTAGCCGTTCCCTTCTCCAGAGGATCTTCCTGACCCAAGAATAGAACCGGGGTCTCAAGAAAATAATCACTCCATGTATCTTATCAGGAACAATAACAATAATATCACTATTATCTGCTCCATAATACAAGCCTGTTTGGAAGTAGCAATTTCCAGTGATAAAATGTATATTTACTCTGATTTTTAATCAGCTATCACTTAAATGGGGCTTTTCTAAATGCTTTACAAATATTAACTCATTTCATCTGCACCATAACCATATGAGATAGAAACTGTTATCCTACCACACAGAGGAGGAAACTGAGAAACAGAAAGTAAGATACCCTGCTCAAGGCCATGGTCCTGGAAAGCGGCAGACCAGAGGAAAACCCCAGGGTTTCTGCTCTTAAAGCCTGGCTCCAAAGTCTATGCTCCAGACAATGTTATATTCCCACTTCTTAAATTAATACAATTACAATTTTTAAAGCCAAAACTGTATGCTTTAGATGTTTTCCTATTTAAATTCTCTTGCTTTCCCAACTCTTCTAACTCATGAAGATTTTACTGTTAACTATAAAAGGATGGAAAATAAATTGTATTCTTAATTCCAATTTATTTAGCTACTGAAGTCATTCATTTGGCTTCCAGAGAAAAAGGAGGTTTAGAAATAGTGTTAAAATCTACCACTGTGTTACCCCCAGGATTAGCTGGGGATCCTTGGCTAAGAGAACATGATGGGGTGGGCAAGGTCTTGTCCCATTACATCTCACTTGATGGGCCCCTTATGTGTTAACATAATCAGGCTACACAATGGGCAGACAGGGAGTTCAGATAAGCCCAGAAGTGCACTGGAATATTTTGATTTAAATGGTACTGGCTTAGGGGGAGGGAGGCTTAGGTTGGGGTCGAGAATCTCAAGGAGTGAGTTTCACAAAATGTAAACAAATGAGATTTAGTCTCCCAAACAGCCCAGTATTGAATGTGAGCTTTCTTTTTTGAAACTTTTCAGCGGGGAAATGAAAATAAAGAAAGGAGCAAAGTACCCCCATAAAGCTCTTTGTTCTAAACACAAATGTCTATTGGTTTTAAACTGCTGTTCACTTTGAAGGCTGGCCAAGGTGCTTCATTTTCTAATAAATACAATACCTTAGACTTTCCTTAGAGAGAAAAGAAAAAATATTTCAAATATCAGGAGATAATAGCCATAGAGCTATTTGAACTTCAAGTAAAAATGTTAATAAAGCATTCATTCCAAGTCCTTGAATTTCCTTGCTTGAAAATCACTCAGAAAGCTAAACATAAAGGAAAATCAAAGGAATGTCTCTTGAGTTTCAGATATAATGCATTATTCATTGAGAAGCTGGGAAGGGAATTATTCTCAGGATGGAAAATGCTTGGATGGAAAATACATGGTCCCATTATTCCATTTACTTGGAAACTAAAAACATGCAGGCCTTTCATGAATGGCAGAGCATTCTTTCAAGACTCCTTTTCCCTTTCTTTCATCAAAGCTCTAATTGAGCTCAAATTCAGAGCTGGATTAGATACCAGCAACATGCATCTCAATAGATTTATTTTAAATAACATGATCTTTTTTCCCTTCCAGGCAGCAGAAGGGAACATCCTTATTTTCATGGATTTGCTTAAACTGCCTTTCTTCAAAAGGAACAGAATTCAAATAAAGTCATTTGTTATTTATAACTTCTTCTAATTTTTAAATTCAAAAAGAGCAAGATCTTTGTGATAAAAGCCAT
Organism: Redunca redunca; assembly: GCA_006410935.1. Taxonomy (NCBI): domain Eukaryota; kingdom Metazoa; phylum Chordata; class Mammalia; order Artiodactyla; family Bovidae; genus Redunca; species Redunca redunca. The sequence goes on from SJYQ01003595.1 coordinate 599,778, forward strand.
GGTCTCCAGAACTGGTCCAATGGGTTTTACCAACCATGCAAGAAGCCTTGGCAGATTAGAGAAGGGAAGTGGGAACTCCGTGGCCTGACCGGGAGCTAATATACACGGGTGTTTCATTGAAGAACTCCAAGTCCTCTCCCTTCTTCACAACCATACCGTTCCAACACTCAGTGTTAGGATCTTCAAGACCCTACTAATTTAAGAGACTCAGGACAGACCTCAAAAACTAACATGTAAAATCAATCACACAGAGCTTTTCTTTCTTTTCCCTTCCCCACTCGTTCACAGAGGTGTGAGGACCAAACTGACTGAAAGCTCCAAGTGGACTACTGCGGTGGAAAAGAGGCCCTGGAAAATTCCTAAGTGATCAGGCTTCTCAACAATAGTGATTGGATACTATGAGATCAACTTTGCTCAGGTTATGGATTTACCATCTGGCTTCTTAAAACAAAAACTATATCCTTTACAGCTTTAGTAAAAAGGAGCCAACCATAATCCATTCGGGTCAGAGAACTTGAGAAGTGCACTGGGGACCCTGGATCTGTAATCTGTGGGCAGACTACCTGTACGTAACCTGAGGAGAGTCAAGTGCACACCCATAAGGCAGGCTGATGATAATGAAAAGAACCCCCAATCTCCACATGTGTCAAGTAGAGAAACAATAGCTCCTGGCCCCCTCCACTGGGTGTGATGAGGATCAAACTGAGATATAACAGGTAAAAGCACTGCCCCTCCACCCGACCACACTACCTTTTGCCGTCACGGGAGGCATGATGCATGCAGGCTGGTGGAGCACAGTGCCAGGGCAGAGTTCCTCCAGGGCAAAATGTGGAGCATGTTTTACACCACGAAGACCTGGCATTTCAAAAAGTTCTCAGACACCACTCCAGTTATAAGAGATTCCTAATACTTGAAGATGGATGTGACAAGAATAACAAGAAGGAAAAGAGAGGAACATAGAGAAGCAGAGGAAGCCCCAAGTCATTTTGGAGCTTCTCATGGGTCGACTCAGTACCTACTGAAGATAATGGATAAAATATTGTGGTACTCAATAGAGACAGTTTGTATATTTCCAGAACATTTCTGATGGATGGATCCCCACAGATTGAGGCATAAAACCAAGGAATGTTATGCAACAGCATGAAAGAAAGAGGAAGCACAAGTAGTTTGTCGTTGCTTATTGTAAAGTCAGAAGCAGAAGTACTAGAAGAGAAGATGTTCAAGATCATACATAGCCTGGCAAAGACATCTGAAGCTTTTCCAGCACTAACTCTCAGAATAGCCACATACTATAATATATGGCTGCAGAACATATAAGAAACACTGATCTTCATCTATCCTATCAGATTTTAATTTCATCAGCCTCATTGGCCAGAATCTGGTTTAACAGACAACAATGAAAGAGAAAGGAAGAAAAAAATGATCAAGATAAAGATAAAAGCAAAACCAGATATTTCCAAATTCTAGAGAAGAAAGAAGAACCTCAACAGAGGCAGTGGCAATGAGAAGAGAAATATGAAGACTGGCAAAGTATTTTAGAGATGAGTTGAGAATGATTTCTAGATTTTCCACTTGGGCGAAGGAAGGATGGTGCTACCTTCCACTGAACGAGGAAACACAGGAGAAAGTGTTGGCTGGTGTTTTCTGAGGGGAGATGAGGGGAATGGAGATGATGCCCTTGGTTCTATTTATCTTTAGCTTGAGGTAACTGCATGAGTTCAGATGGGAGATGCCCTAAAGGCATCCTGATGGACTCATGGCGATTTGAGTCCTGAAAGATTCTCTCGGTGGGCTGAACAAGAGTGGTTACATTCCGGACGATTTGCCAACATTACAAGTAACATGGGGAGAAAACTACTCAAAATATATTGTGGGTTGGGATAAATAGCAGAGCAAGCTTCATTCCTTTCTTTTGCATCTGTCAAATCGATCTGTGAGGGCCCCGGTACCCACAAAGATGGAAGGAGAGGTGCTGGAATGTAGAAGCAAAAAACAGGGAGGAAAGAGGCTGTTTTAGAACAAGAGGTCACAGCTGCAGAACCAGATCAGATTACCACACCTTCCCTGAAATCTACACACCCCCATCAGCTGAATAATGCTTACCATCTGGTCTCACAATTAGAGGCTTTTTTTTCCTAGAGGGACTTTTTCCTAACTAGTTGAACTTTGTTTACATATGCAACTTAAGAACTAAAGTTAAAGAGAAAAAAATGTCTGAGAGAGAAGACCTTGTGGGAGAGAGTCCAAGGTTTTTGATGAAAAAAACAGAAAACACTCCCAGTCTGGCGGGCAAATTTGTGCTTTTACAAAAAATCAGACATCGGCAGATCTAAAATCAGTCAAGGCAAGTCCATTCTACACCACTGCTGTGTCCAAGTTAACCTTTCCTTGGTCACGCTTTTAATGTTCCTCAAATGAGGATCTCTGAAACAGTCCCCCAACCTTAGAGACATGTGGCAGAGATCAAATGGGAAAAAAAGCATTCAAACATACAGACTACTCTTTCTAGTTGCCACTAAAGTGTGTATTCTTTCAGAGCAGACATCTGGATTCTGGATAACCCAGAATCCAATCAATTTTCATTTATTTCTGTAGTTATAGTCTGATTTCTGCTCTTAAAGTGCACACATGGCTAGCTAGGAAATCATTCCAAATTATAAATCTTAAAGGATATTGTTAGGTAAGAAACCACAGATACAAAGCTTATTGCCAGGTCCAACAGTCAAGGCATCATTGCAGGAGAAGTATATGAATGGCTTTTAGAGGAAAAAGTTTTTCTAAAAGAGTAAATACTGGAGGGGTTGCCATTTCCTTCTCCAAACTATATTCATTATAAAACCTTTTCTGGAACACAGAAAATGATATTAATCCAAAAGAGATATCTCCCCAAATAAGTCATTTCTATCTTAATACCAATTTTACTTCATTCAGTATAATGCCTACCACTTCTATTTCTTCATGGTCTTAATAAATGTTTCATGCATTTAAAGTCTCATGATTTCATTTTGTGTGATATAATTCTAGTGATTCTTTCACTTGTTCCTAAGAGCAACATTTATCTTTTAGAGAAGCGTGTTAACAACACACAGATCTTCAAACCACAGTAGAATACTCATTATGTTCTCTTTTTTTTTTTCCCCCATATTCCTGTGCATAAGTTTCGCCCCATAATAGTGTCCTGCTCAACATGATACTGGCTTCCATATACACAGAAGAAGGCCAGTGGTGCCTTCTTCTGGCATTTTATATACTCTCCTACACATTAACCAGTAAGTAGCATACACATACATGCTCCATAATCTACAACAGACTCTAAATCTTGTCCTACAACCATACTTTGGAAAGCACAGGCTAAAGTGGCATGCATACTAGGACTAGCTCTTAAAGAAGACCATCTGTGCTTGAGAACAGCCAGTAGGAACCACTTCTCCACGGTTACAAATCCAGCCAAGTAAGCAAATACCTTTTCTCTGCCTGCTGCTATAGGCCCCTAACCAATTCCTCTTCCTCCATGCTTCTTCCCTAAAGTCCAGCTTGCACACAACAGCCAGAGTGATCTTTCAAAAGCATAAATCAATTCACATGACATCACTTTCCTACTTAAGACTCTGCAAAGCTTCCTACTTGAAATCCTTCCTGTGATCCATGATGTCCGACATTACTAGCACCTGTCAGACTCTTCAGCCTCATCTCTTTCCACCCACCCCTCATTCACTGGGTTCTACCACACACATACCAAGCTTAATCTGTGCCAGGATCTTTGCATGCATGTGTTTTCATCTTGGAATATTCTTTTTGTAGATCTTCATGTCTTCTTGCTATTAAATATCACTTCCTCAAAAGCCAAACCTGACATTCCTAGGTAAAGCAGCACATTCTCCCCACTAATTATCTCATGTTATCATCTTCATTTCCCTTACCCATACTCAAAAATATCTTAAAAACTGGTTTATATGTTTATTTTCTATCTTCCTTCAATAAGAAGGTAAGCTTCATAAAGGAAGGAAAGATATCTCTTGCATGTCAGTATCTCTGGCATCTAGAACAGTGGCTGGCAAACAGTGCTACTCAATATATCTTCTGCCAAACAGAGTGGCAAATCACAGCAAACTACCTAATAGACATATCCAAAACAAGGAAAATTAATTAGAATAGTCCCTTAGCTCTGTTTGGAAAACAAACAGTAACACAGACAGTGTACATGGTCTTTAAATGGGCATTATGAGACATTTAAAGGAGCATGAGGTGGATCCTACAATGTAAAAGTCTCTTTACATATGCACTTGTTACTGTAGCAAAAACTAGCCTGTTGCTTCTAATTCTGATGGGTGTCCAATTACCTATGGAATCTACTGCGCTTTAGGGAAGCAGGTCCGGTCAGGGAAACCAGCGTCCGCCAAGTTACTGCTATAGGAATGTTTCAACAGGATGAGGCTGCCCCATTAGACCCTGGATTTTGAGGTCGCTTCCTGGGAACAATCACTAATTGACCCAACATACCTCTCTGTTAATCCCTCAAGCTTCAAAACTCCCCTCAGGAAATTTCCACCTTGCCACTGTTTAGTCTCATATCCATGCTCTAGCTATCAGGAAGTAGGGAAAAAGAATACATCCTACCCAACAAATACATATTTTACCACTTTTTAAAATATAAACTACAGTTCTGACCAATGTCCATCTATAATATTAAGCTTAAATATACACAAGATTTTTTTCAAGTGTCATCAGTTCAGTTCAGTTCAGTCAGTCATGCCTGACTCTTTGCGACCTCATGAACCACAGCACGCCAGCCCTCCTTGTCCATCACCAACTCCAGGAGTCCACCCAAACCCATGTCTATTGAGTTGGTGATGCCATCCAACCATCTCATCCTCTGTCATCCCCTTTTCCTCCTGCCTTCAATCTTTCCCAGCATCAGGGTCTTTTCAAATGAGTCAGCTCTTCGCATCAGGTGGCCAAAGTACTGGAGTTTCAGCTTCAACATCAGTCCTTCCAATGAACACCCAGGACTGATCTCCTTTAGGATGGAAGAGTTGGATCTCCTTGCAGTCCAAGGGACTCTCAAGAGTCTTCTGCAACACCACAGTTCAAAAGCATCAATTCTTCAGTGCTCAGCTTTCTTCACAGTCCAACTCTCACATCCATACATGACCACTGGAAAAACCATAGCCTTGACTAGACAGACCTTTGCTGGCAAAGTAATATCTCTGCTTTTTAATATGCTGTTTCGGTTGGTCATAAATTTCCTTCCAAGGAGTAAGCGTCTTTTAATTGCATGGCTGCAATCACCATCTGCAGTGATTTTGGAGCCCAGGAAAATAAAGTCAGCCACTGTTTCTTGGATTTTTTTTTCAGAGACTCAAATTGACAAGTTGTTTTCACATATTTATGGCCTGATAATTTGTAGAACTGTTTCCTGAACTCAAGGAACACTTATAATTTATGCAAGGACAATAAGGATAAGTCTCATTAGTCTAATTTTTCTTCCTGGAATGGTGTATCAGCTGTTTTTCATTTCCTGATAGATATCTAAATAATGGTATGAAGCTAATTCCTTGAATTATACTTTTTCCTATAGAAAAGTTTGAAAATACAAAAAGTATAAATAGGGAATGTAAACATAATTGTGCAGTCTCAAGCCACTTTAGTACATGACCCTGCATACTTTTTAAATGTTTCTTTTAATTCTAAATGTGGGATCTTTTTTTTGAATTGCAAATGAAATTAACATAGAAAGATGGTTGGTTTATTAGTGGTGGGTAAGGGATGGTAGGCAATCAGATGTTATATTTTCAGAAAGATCCCCTGGAGAAGGGAATGGCTACCCACTCTAGTATTCTTGCCCAGAGAATTTCATGGACAGAGGAGCCTGGGTGGGGGGGTNGTGGGGCTACAGTACATGGAGTTGCAAAGAGTTGGACACAACTGAGGGACTAACACTTTCACACTTTTGTTTCCATGTAAGATACTTCAGGCACACAAATACACTGGTATGGGACAGGGGGCACCATGTGTCAAAGACTGGCTGTCCACTGTGCAGGAGATTTTCCTGAATGGGGGACCTCCTGGGAAGTCAGTTCAGTGAACTGCCACTGAAGTCAGTTTTTTCCACACCTAAAACATCCAGTGATACCATCTAATGAACAGGCTAAATGGTTATATTAGACGATCACATGAGGAAAGATGTGTTCCTCTGAAACTTTCTACGAGCAGCGAAATGAAGTTGCAGTAACATTCGGTACAGGATTAGTATGGCCATTCTCATCAGCTCCAAATTCTAAGAAATCAAGAGATAGCTAGCAAACTAAAGATGTACTAAGTTATACGTCCTTACAAACACATACCCATACCACTTCCAACAGTGGCCCCTGTTTTCCTGGAGATATGACCCCTGAAGTCTCTGTGCCAGCAGACAAACAGGAAACGCATTCATTTACTTTCAACAAAACCAATGCGGGTTAAACCATGGGTCACACCTCTTCTCTTCCTCTCTAAACATGCTTTCTGACTTCTGCACAGCTCTTATAGTGAACCAACTAGAGTAAGACTGGCTCACCAGACTGTTATTACCCACTAATAACTAAAAAACAGTGTTACTCCAAATGCCTAGCAAAGGCTTTTCTTGTAAGCCCTTATCATTTTTAAATCAGATATATTTTAAACGTAAAAAATACATACACATATATACTATATAGTAAAAGTTGCTCAGTTGCGTCCAACTCTTTGTGACCCCATTACTATAGAGTCCATGGAATTCTTCTGGCCAGAATACTGGAGTGGGTAGCCTTTCCCTTCTCCAGAGGATCTTCCCAACCCAGGAATTGAACCCAGGTCTCCTGCACTGCAGGTGGATTCTTTACCAGCTGAGCCACAAGGATAATCCCAAGAATACTGGAGTGGGCAGCCTATCCCTTCTCCAGTGGATCTTCTTGACCCAGGAATTAAACAGGGGTCTTCTGTACTGCAGACAGATTCTTTACCAACTGAGCTACCAGGGAAGCCCTATATTATATATACTACATAAATGTGTGTATGGATTTATATACCCACACAGATTCACAACAGTCACTGCATCTTAGCAGCTTAAAAAAGACAATGAGATCTGGGACTTCCCTGGTGATCCAGCGGCTAACACTGCGCTCCTATGCAGGGGGCCTGGGTCCAGCCTTTGGTCAGGGAACTAGATCCCGCATGTCACAACTGAAAGCTTCCAACTAAAGATCATGCTGCAGTGAAGACTGAAGATCCCTTGTGCCGCAACTGACATCTGACACAGCCAATATAAATAAATATATTTTTATAAAAAAAAGACAACATGATTTCTTTTCTTTCACAAAACAACCAACAAAAAAGGATAACATCACTTATTCTTCACATAGGAGATAATTCACCATTCTCAGGAAAATTAGTTTTGCTGCCTAAACATAGTGATTACACAAATTTTCAAAACACATTTCCCTCCCTTATTTTAAAAATGGTCAGTCTTATATTACACAGTAAATCAATGTTGTCAACCACTGTTGAGCACTGTCTACCTCAGAAAGGGATACCAAACATACTGCATGACTGTGGTCTAGCTGTTACCAAGGTGATATAAGTAATATTTATCCCTTAAAGAGTAAATGGAATTCTCCCCATCCAGAATATTTCCCTAGGAAAAGTTCAACATAAACAGAGAATTTGTAATTAGTTTTACAACATACTTAATTTTTCAGCTATGAATTTAGATTCCCCTAAAATGGTACTATCAATAACCTCAGATATGCAGATGACACCACCCTTATGGCAGAAAGTGAAGAGGAACTAAAAAGCCTCTTGATGAGAGTGAAAGAGGAGAGTGAAAAAGTTGGCTTAAAGCTCCACATTCAAAAAACAAAGATCATGGCATCTGGTCCCATCACTTCATGGGAAATAGATGGGGAAACAGTGGCAGACTTTATTTTTGGGGGGCTCTAAAATCACTGCAGACAGTGACTGCAACCATGAAATTAAAAGACGTTTACTCCTTGGAAGGAAAGTTATGACCAATCTAGATAGCATATTCAAAAGGCAGAGACATTACTTTGCCAACAAAGGTCCGTCTAGTCAAGGCTGTGGTTTTTCCAGTGGTCATGTATGGATGTGAGAGTTGGACTGTGAAGAAGGCTGAGCGCTGAAGAATTGATGCTTTTGAACTGTGGTGTTGGAGAAGACTCTTGAGAGTCCCTTGGACTGCAAGGAGATCCAACCAGTCCGTTCTAAAGGAGATTGGTCCTGGGTGTTCTTTGGAAGGAATGATGCTAAAGCTGAAACTCCAGTACTTTGGCCACCTTGGAAGACTGATGCTGGGAGGGATTGGGAGCAGGAGGAGAAGGAGACGACAGAGGATGAGATGGCTGGATGGCATCACCAACTCAATGGCTGTGAGTGTGAGTGAACTCTGGGAGTTGGTGATGGACAGGGAGGCCTGGCATGCTGCAGTTCATGGGGTTGCAAAGAGTCGGACAAAACTGAGAGACTGAACTGAACTGAAAATGGTACAAGTCTAAACAAGTACCAATATCTGGCTGGAAGTACTCACAGAATATAACTGATGACAGAATCCTATGGATTTTATTCTTTGCAGTTCATGAACTACTGGTATGGATCAGCAAGATATGTGTCACTCAGAGGACAAAAAATATAATGTAAATTTAACTTATAATTCATAATTTTACCAATGAAATGAGGGAAAAAATAAAAATTTAATCCAAAAGAAACTTCAGAAATATTCTTGCAACCTAAAAATGTTTATTTAAAAATTATATTTATTTTATAGCTGAAAGACCCAGAAAGGCAGAAATTGTAAATATGATAATTCATTTTGAGATTGACTATGTCTCTTACAGTTGCTAAATGTTCTGGATTATGAAGTACAGATTTTTGACAGAGCAGGAAGGAGGTACAATCTGTTCTACTCTAGTAAATAGCTGTGTGCCTAAGATATTTTGTTATTAAAAACTTTTAATAAAAAGTTTAAGTTGTAAAAGTGATTGGGAAGTGGGTATTTAGACTAAAGATTTCCAAATTAAAATCATAAATATATTTTTCCACATATTTAAGTACATGTTCAGAGTAAAATACTGATTGTTCAAAACGAAGACAAAATATCACAAAGCAAATTCTAACACATAAATCCTGAACAAAAATCAATCAGTTCTAAAGCCATCAAAATAGACTGCAATAAGGTCATTTCTCAGAATTTATCCTATAGATGTTTTTACATACAATTACGTATGTGCCAGGAATTCTTTGCAGCACTTTTTTTTAAAACTGGAAATAATCTAAGTAATCACTAGTAGAGAAGTAAAATGAGTAGAATTCATAAAGTTAGACGCTGTAGAGAAGTAAAATAAGTTGAATTCATAAAGTGAGATGCTGTTCAACTTTCTAAAGTTCTTAAGAAATTCTATCCTTACCAGATGATCTCCAAGATACACTGTTAAGCAAGAAGAACAGATATTAAAACATATGCATAAAATGGTATCAATCATGCTTAAATGACTGCAAAAAAGAAAAGATACCCTATAATAAGCCTTAGGGGAGGCTAACAATCAATTAATTTTAAAAATGTTTATAACATAAAATTATAAAAATGATACCTTCAATACTTTACTTGAATTTAGAATGCCAACTTGTGTTCATTTGCCAATCCTTTAACCTAGAGCCAAGCCCTTATATTTGAACACGGGTCTGTTAACGGGAGCTTTGCCTCATCTTCCAAGCAAAGCCACACCAATAAAGCGTCACATACTAAAAACTCCCTCCAAGTTGGCTTCTTCAGAGTGAAGTCAGAACTTAAAATTCTTGCAAAGCAATCTGAGTACAAAAAACCCTTGCTGATCTTTTATGGTTTTCCCCCACATTTACAGTTGTTCTCCTCAGCAAATTTCAAGCAATTTCTTTTTGCAACTTGCCCCCACTGAATATTAACAAAGCCTTCCCTTCAGCTTTCCCAGAAACATTCCCTGATTGCCCTCATTTTTATTAAATGATAATGTGGTATTTACCTAGTTACATTTTTGTTATACTAATCTGGCACAAATAACTTCAGAAGTAAAAAAAAAAAAAAAATTGGTTCTTCGTAACTGTCAGAAGCTGAGAGAATGACTTGGCCTGAAAGCCATAGTTGACTAACTTTAAAAAAAATCCTCACGTGTATAACTACATATCAGGACACCTCCAGGCACCAAGGATGCCACAGTGAATGAAACAGAAAACTATCGCCCCTCATTTGCGTTTAGGCTCTAGGAAGGCTGTGAGAGACAACTAACAAAATACATCAGTAAGGTTTCTCTTAGAGGGGCACAGTATTTGGAGAGGATGGAAAAGCAAGGAAGGAAGAGGGCAGCTGGAGAATCGCACAGTGATCCACGTAAGAGCTGAGGGCAGCTTGGACCTTGAGAAGATGGTGACCACAGACACCGGCTGATGGTAAGACTGACATGATTTGCTGATAGACTGAGTGCCGCGAAGAGGGAAAGGAGGGAGGAAACCTGTGAGCTATGGAAAGAAAAGGTTTAGCGACAAGGAGATCACTGAGGACAGTTCTGTGAGTCTTGGGAATGAAGGCCGACTGGAGTAGACTCAACAATGAACAGGACAGAAACTGGACACTCCAAGTACAGACAAAGCTTTTAGGCAGTCTTCCTGTGAAGCAATTTAGAGAGACATGGTTATGGCTATAAATTACTATCTTTACCAAGCTTTTGTTAATAGTCAGTTAAGAAAAAGCTAAGAATAGGTCCACACTCTGTGTGTGTATATATCATACATCCTCCACATATATGTTCATTTTTGTTCAGATTTTTAGATTGTTAAACCAGAAGCTGATCATTAACAATTATATGCAAATTGTACACTTTCAGTTCAGTTGCTCAGTCATGTCCGACTCTTTGTTACCCCCATGGACCCCAGCATGCCAGGCCTCCCTGTCCATCACCAACTCCTGGAGTCCACCCAAACCCATGTCCATTGAGTCGGTGATGCCATCCAACTATCTCATCCTCTGTTGTCCCCTTCTCCTCCTGCCCTCAATCCTTCCCAGCATCAGGGTCTTTTCAAATGAGTCAGCTCCTTGGATCATGTGGCCAAAGTATTGGAGTTTCAGCATCAGCATCAGTCCTTCCAATGAACACCCAGGACTGATCTCCTTTAGGATGGACTAGTTGGATCTCCTTGCCATCCAAGGGACTCTCAAGAGTCTTCTCCAACACCACAGTTCAAAAGCATCAATTCTTTGGCACTCAGCTTATATGTAATTTGTTATATGTCAATTATATTTCAATAAAGTGGGGGAGGGGAGGAAGAGAGGTGGGAAGGGAGGAGGAGAGGAGAGATTGAGATTGAGATAACAGAGTGAACTAGCACCAAATCATCTTTAGTTTCTTTTCCCTATCTGTTGGTAGGAAGCATCTGTCTGGCCTGCTCAGAACCACACAGGAAGCTTAGTGGCACAGACTGTGTGTTTGGGGTGGGGTGCGGGTGTGGCCTATGGTTGACAAGCAATGTCTGTGGCTGGGTGGTTGAGCTTTTCTAGAATGAAATGTTACCAAGCTCTTTTCGCTTTAGATCTAAAGCTCACCTGTATTAAATATTATATTCTTATCTTAAAAAGAACAGCTAACAGACTGGGAAAGATTTATAATCCAATTAATGATGAAATAAGTAATAAATCCATAGACTCACCTATATACTGTTGACAGAAGAGTCATCTAACAATCTTTTTGGAGGCAATTTGGCAATGTTTAAACTTAAAATGGGCTTCCTTCATGGCTCAGACTGTTAAGAATCTGCCTTCGATGCAGAAGACCCAGGTTCGATCCCTGGTTGGGAAGATCCCCTGGAAAAGGGAACAGCATCCCAGTCCAGTATTCTTGCCTGGAGAATTCCATGGACAGAGGAACCTGGTGGGCTGAAGTCCATGAGGCTGCAAAGAGTTGGACATGACCGAGTGACTAACACGCAAACTTATAATGTTCCATCTGTCAGTTAAGAATCCACCTTGCAATGCAAGGGACACCAGTTCGACCCCTGGTCCTGGAAGACTGCACTTGCTGTGGAGCCACTGAGCCCGTATGCCATGACTACTGAGCCCGTGCTCTAGAGCCTGCACGCTGCAGCCACTGTAGCCTGCATGTCTAAAGCCCAAGCTCTGCAACAAGGAAAGCCACTGCCATGGGATGCCTGTGCACACAACTAGAGGGTGGTCCCCACTCTAGAGAAAGTCTGCACGCAACAATGAAGAAACATCACAGCTGAAAAATGAAACACACCTTTAGAAAAGAAAAAAAATGCATCGCATTCAGAAATACTAGAAACAACATATAAAGTTATAAACACAGGATGTCTGATGAGGCCATATCTGTACCAGGTAGAACTGTACATCTAAACATGCATTGATGGTATATGTAAGTGGAAGTAAGCAGCCATCCCGTGGACTAACGTGGCTCTACTGCACGGACCTACGTCAGAAGATACACAAATTAAATATTAAGTCTGTGAAGTTATACCTTGCACAATACTACATTTACTATAAAATATCTATAAGTACTCATATACATATATACCCCACACATTATTACAAAAAGTCTAGAAGAACATGCATCAAATTGTTGACAGTAGTTACCTTGAGGAAGCAGGGGTGGTAAGTACGGACTTCAAATTTTAATGTAAATATTTTTGTTATTTTCGTTTGTTGTTGTTTTTACAAAGAGCATGTTTGTTTTTAATAATTAAGGAAACAGTTGACAAAATTCAGGCATTATTCCTACAGGCACTCAAGAAGTTAGCTGGTGGGAAAGAAGATGGACTGGGGCTCCTTGGAGATAAAACTTCTTTTAATTTCCTGGGCTGTGTGACTGGGGGTTTTAAAGATCCTGAACCCTCATATGCTTCAGAAGAGGGGAGAGCAAGGGGCCGCCCCAGCTTGCGCTGCTGCTCTCGTGTTCTGGAAAAAGAGGACATCCTCTGGCTTTGGAGACAGCCTGGGAACACAGTGGACTGGAGAGGCTCTTCTCTGAGCCTGTGCAGAGCTGGCAGCCAGTGGGGTTTCTGGGCAGCTTGCTCCAAGTTTCTCTGGGGTGGACACTGGGGCCTGGTGACACGGCAATGCAGGCTTCTCTATTAAGAAAAAGCAAGACTGAGTCCCCAGGTCAAGGTCCAATGTGGAGGCCAGATCTTCCTCCTAACTGGGAACCAGGGTGGGGCTGATGAGTTTTTAAGGACAGGGCCAGACCCGGCTGAGACATCTGGGGAAAACAGATGAGGCAGGGAAGGAACTCCTTCAGGGGATGGACTCAAGCCTCACATCCCTGTTGCTCACAGGTCACAGCTGGGGGCGGGGGGGCGGTGTGCAGGTCAGGCCTCGAAAGCACCGAGGGTGGGTGGTCAGCATCCGATGCCCTCCCGCCAACTCAGTAGGACTGGACCCCACCCTCTTGAAACAGTGGGGCCACTGGGAAAGGGCCAGGGTTGAGAGAATTCCATCACAGCCTAGTTTTGGCAAAAGGGGAAAAGAAAACAGATAAAACAAAAAATAATTTCCCAAAGAACAAATGAAGTCTACAGGGTTGCACGTTTGCTTTTGTAAGGAAAGGGAAGGAACACTTTGGACCACCCTTGGACATTTATTTCTCTGGCTTCTCTCACTATATTCACCCGCCCACTTCGTATATTAATACATTTCTTAATCAAAGATCTTAATCAGATTGAGTCTACAGAGAGAAAAATTCTGTTCAGGAAGAGATAAGCTGTGGCGATTCATTTGCCAACCTTTTGCTCCAAGTTGTCAGTGAAATATCTGCTTCCAGTTCAGACTGGACAGAGGATGGACTTTTGTCGATTTCATCTAGGGCTATGACACCGATGAACAAATCTGATTTGTAATTAATCTTGTTACCTCTTAAGATTTTAAACTCTGCTGATACTTTCCAGGGCTCTAATGCTTCAAAACTGAATACTGATGGTTTCCTTTTAATAAGCCTTTATTTTTCAGACTTCCTGCTATTTCTTCCAGTCTTCTGTGGCTTTTTGACTTTTAACTATGTAAAGTTTTAAAGTGCAGTTATCCCTTTCAAATGCATTTCTACAAGGTATCTTTTATAATGCTCAGTTGAACCTATCAGGGGCAACCCACACACGGAACATACACAAGGCATCTCAAAGTGTGAAATGTAGTTGCTTGGTCCGATTCCTGACAGCTTATTTTGCAGTCTGCACTTAAATATTTGATTTTTTAGAATTCCCCATTGTGCTCCACGGTACAATGTGGAAAGTAACCCTACACTTAAGTTGGTAGGAAGAATGAAGCAAAGGATCAGCAAAAATAGTACCATTCCATCTTATTAGATGGAACAGTACAGGAAGATTAGAAAGTTCCAGTGAGATGGAACTATCATTATTATAATATTATAATAAGAGTGAGGCTGCTTGATTAAAGGCTTCTGAAGACTCTGCTACCACATGAAAATTTATCAAATAAATAATACATTTAAGCATGGCTTAAAAGTTGGGGCTGAGAGTGAGTAACATGCATATGGACGTACAACTTTTTAATCAGGGAGAACTTTTTTCCTGCATCCTGCCTTCCCATCAACCAACTCCATTAGCAGTTGGCAAAGCTTCAACAGATCAGACCTGCAGACCAAACGCACAGGGAGAAACCTTTGTGTTCGTGCCAACTCTTGCTTAATTTATAGGCACCTATGTTCTCCAAATGAGAGCATCCCCGTCAGCTTCTTTGATAATCACAGACCTAGAGTAGATGAAAACAGACAACTAGAAAGACGGGGAGAAAGACAGGATAAGTAGAAAGAAAAAGAACTGGGTATTAACTAAAATGAGCTCTTTAAAAAATTTTCAGCTAAGCAAATACCCACACTACTCGTGTTAACTACTGTCATCTCTATACCGCTATTGTCAAATTTTCATCATTTGGGGATTATTTCATAAAAGGTACATGAAGTCCTCAACTACAGATTTCGGAGGAAGAAAGAAAACATTTAATAGAAAAATAGGGGATTCAAGAAATCCTACTAATAAAACTTGCTATCTTGGACAGGTCATGTTCTCAGAGGCCCTCAGATTATATATATATTCATATATATAAAAATTTTCAGGAGTTGAAAAGACTGATGGCTCTTAGTCATTTTTATGACATCAGCCCCTCTCGGAGTCCAATGAAAGCCAGTGCTCTATCCTGAGGGGAAAAAAGTATCCTAAAACAACTTTTTGCTTACAATTCTAGGCAATCTACACCAAAATTTCTGGACCAAATTATTCTTTTCCAGTGCTAGTGTGCTTTCAGGAATTTTTAAAAAAGTCTGATTGACTTTGTCTAGTAGTTTGGAATTGCAGAACTATAACCAAGAATTTACACAATTTGGCACTTTTATTCATCTATATATGAAACTAAAACTTTTTAAACATAGATTAATATGTGTAAAGAAACATGAAATAAATCTAACTTCAATACTAGTGTTGTGCTGAGGGTTTGAACCCCAGATAGAAATAGTCTACAGAGAGGCAGTGTGAAACTCTAAAAGGAACATTACTATTAAAATAAGGAGAACTGGATGAAAAATATTTTCAAAGTTCCTAGAGGCACTCAAGGATCTTTGGGTTCATCCCATGTGCCACACATTTACAAGATGAAGACACGAGGTGTAAAAGAAAGGTCTCCCATGTTGCTCTCTCCACAAAACATAAGAATGGGACCATCTTTATCCCCACATTGACTTCTCTGGGCTCAGTTTTCTTACCTGCAAAATGAAAGAGATCCCTTACCATCTGAACAGTCTATAGCCTCTACACCTAATCCTCTTAGGTGTAATTAAGCTATTTAATTTGCTCCTTTGCTACAATAGTTAATTCTTATGCATGCTAAAAGCTGAAGCACTCATAAATCAAGCCATTCATGGAGTCTATGTCACCTTAACTCCAAAACATCTGGTGAACGTTCTCATTGCACTGGAGCAAAGAAAGAGTAAGTGAATTCCTTGCAGTAGTGTTTGTTGTTCAGATAGACGCTCAGTTGTGTCCAACTCTGCGGCCCCATGGACTGTAGCCTGCCATGCTCCTCTGTCCATGCAATTCCTCAGGTAAGAATACTGGAGTGGGTCGCCACTTCCTTCTCCAGGGCATCTTCCCACCCCAGGGACTGAACCCGTGTCTCCTGTATTGACAGGCAGATTCTTTACCACTGTGCCACAGTAGTTAACTATCACACAAAGTAACAAATTTTGACTGATACTAAAAAAAAAAAAAAAAAAAAAGAAACAAACCAATGATAACCTTTTTAGGTGACTCAAACATTAAGCATTTATTTTGTAATGCAGTACAAATCCTTCTATTAGATATATGGACGTTGGTAATATTAAGAATAAAGATGTTGCTGCATACTGTTGCACAGAGAAGAATCTGAATACAGCCTACTATCATGCGTTCTCTTCATGCTATCTACTATCATGCTATCTCTTCATGCTATCTACTATCATGCGTTCTCTTCTTCACAGCGTGGAATCACTAGGAACCTTTGGTGGTGGTGCTCAGTCATGTCTGACTCTCTGCAACCCCATGGATTGTAACCCACTAGGCTCCTCTGTCCATGGAATTTTTCAGACAAGAATACTGGAGTGGGTTGCCATTTCCTGCTCCATGAGGTCTTCCCAACCGAGGGATCGAACCCAGGTCTCCTGCAACTCTGGCACTGGCAGGCCACTGTGCCACCTAGAAAGCCCAAGGAACCTTAATTCACAACATTTGAAAACTTTTTTTTTTTCCTAATCAAAACTCTAGGAAATATTCAAATTAAATTATAAAGTAAAAGGTACAAATAGCTATCCTTTTGGTTAAAAGAAAAAGGACCTATCCTAAGATTTTTTCAGAAGTTTAGTTCAGTTCAGTAGCTCAGTCATGTCTGACTCTTTGCAACGCCATGGACTGCAGCTCGTCAGGCTTCCCTATGCATCACCAACTCCTGGAGCTTGCTCAAACTCTTGTCCATCAAGTCGGTGATGCCATCCAACCATCTCATCTTCTGTTGTCCCCTTCTCCTGCCTTCAATCTTTCCCAGCATCAGGGTCTTTTCCAATAAGTCAGTTCTTTGCATCAGGTGGCCAAAGTATTGGAGTTTCAGCTTCAACATCAGTCCTTCCAATGAATCCTCGGGCAGATTTCCTTTAGGATGGACTGATTTGATCTCCTTGTAGTCCAGGGGACTCTCAAGAGTCTTCCCCAACACCACAGTTCAAAAGCATCAATTCTTTGGTGCTCAGCTTTCTTTATAGTCCAACTCTCACATCCATAATGACTATTGGAAAAACCATAGCTTTGGCTAGACGGACCTTTGTCAGCAATGTAATGTCTCTGCTTTTTAATGTGCTGTCTAGGTTGGTCATAGCTTTTCTTCCAAGGAGCAAGCGTCTTTTAATTTCATGGCTGCAGTCACCATCTGCAGTGACTTTGGAGCCCCCAAAAATAAAGTCTGTCACTGCATTGTTTCCCATCTATTTGCCATGAAGTGATGGGACCAGTTTCCATCATCTTAGTTTTCTGAATGTTGAGCTTTAAGCCAAATTTTTCACTCTCCTCTTTCACTTTCATCAAGAGGCTCTTTAGTTCCTCTTCCCTTTCTGCCATAAGGGTGGTGTTATCTGCATATCTGAGTTATTTCAATATAATTCAGCCAAGAAACAGTAATACTAAGAAACCATTTTGTGCAAGACAATGTGTTAAATGTCTTTGAGGGGGTCGGGGTGGGGGGTGGATACAGAGATAAGACATAATTCTGGCTTGAAGAGACTAGAACTAATGTTGGGAAGAAAGGCATTTGTGCTGCTAAAAGGGAAACAGAAGAGGAAGGAGCACAAGAGTGGAGGAAAAAGAAAACAAGGCAAGAGAAAGTCACTGAGACTTTACAAATTTGAATGTGAACATGATCATCTAGAGATTTTATTAAAATATAGATTCTGATTTTATGGATCTGGGTGGGATTTGAGAGTCTGCATTGCTAACAAGCTTCTAGAGAATGATTTTACTTGTCCATTCCTAACACTCCACGCAGCAAGGGTATGAAAGACTAGTGCAACCCAACAGAACTTTCTGCAATGATACAGTGTTCTAATCAGAATTACCCAGTATGGTAATTGGTCAGTGGCTTTATTTTAGCAGAAAATATGGTATGGTAGCCACAAGGCACTGTGACCAGTGAGCCCTTGAAATATGCCAAGTATGACAGAGAAACTCCATTTTAAAATTATTTAATTTTAATAAATTTAAATTTAAATAGTCGTGTGTCTAATAGCCAGCCTTGTGGAGAGAGCAGGTCTAGATTACGCAGTTAATTTTGAGCAAAATGCGTGGTACGCCTCAACTTTCTGCATACTTATGAAAATCAACTTGGTTCAGGATTTCTCAACCTGGGCACTAATGACATTTTGGACTGGAAAATGTTTTCTTGTCAAGATGCTGTTCTTTCCATTGTATGATGTTTACCAGCATCCTTGGCCTCTACCCACTAGATGACAGTGGTACCCATTCTAATCATGAAATTAACAATGTCTCCAGACTTTGTCCAACGTGGGGGAGGGCGAAATCAGTGGTTGACTAAAGCTTTTACATAGAAAAGCATGTGAGATGAACAGTGACCTCCTTAAGCACAACCCAGGTATTTGCATTAGTTTTCTACTGCTGCCATAACCAATTATCACAAACAAACTTTAGATTTTTGACCAAGGAATGGGTCATTTTCAGATATGAAATAGTGATTGTGTTAATTAAATCTAATTACTGTTCAAAAATTTAAAAACAAATCCTTGAATCTGTTCCTATAAACTGCTCTTAAGAGTAAAAGCCTGTATCTGCTTAGCTTTTTCTAAGAGGTAGGTGATGAATAGTAAATAAAGCCAGATGGCATTTACACTTAAGGTTTCTTTCTCTTTTTGAGTTTGATGTACAAGATGTGACAAATTGTCTTTAAAAGCCCATTTTCCCAGGCTGAAGAAGTTAAGCTTGCTGAGGTTGACAAGGAGGAAGGTGTTAGGGAGAAGTGGTGGCCCAAGGATAGAGTATTTGCTGACTCACTTTCCCACCACAAAGGGTGGCAAACTGAAATCAGGCTTTAATTTAACTCTTTTTTTGGACTTTCAAAGATACAAGCACTTCCATTCATTGAAGCCTATGGTGGTAACGTGATTACAGAAGTAGAAGAAGGAGCAGGGGAAGAAAGAGAAGGCAGATTGTGTTCTGGTTTTGTTTACAGGGAATTATGAGAGATAGAAATGTACCAGAATAGAGTATTTTCTGCTAAAATAAAGCCACTGACCAAATTCGTACTTTTGTATTATGGGTAGACTGAAGGGTTTCCCTCCCACAAAAGTCCATGAATAAGACTTCTGATCCAGACAAGATGGTACAAACAGCTTTCTCCCTGTACCTCTCAGCTAAGTATAAACACAAATCCTGGGGAAAAACACAAGAGACAACCAAAGAGAACTCGGAAATGCAGAAAAGGAAGGTGAACCAATTAGAGACCCCAGGGCTAAATGGTCTCACAATCTCAGACCTAAAAGAAGATCAGCCAAGCTCAAGACTTTCCAGATTCCCCACCAAAGGCAGCCAAGGTGGGCTCATTCCTCCCCTGGATCAAATGGGGTATCACCGACACCACCAGGCAAGCCTGCAGCACTGGCACAAAGGGCTGGATCAGGATCACCCCTGACAGTAAGTGGCCAGGGAAAGCACTCTCCTTACTCACCAGACCTAAGACTCCCTTGGCCTAATGAGGGATCGTGGGCACCAGGCAGCACCAGAAAAGGAGATTCTGACAGGAAAAAGCCCCACCTGGGAAGTGTTGTTCTTCCCTGCAACATGGGAGGAGGAGAGAGGAAAGGAGGATCGTCCTAGCACAGCAAGAGCCAGGAAGCAGTTTGTTCTCACGCCAAAGAATTCTTCTCTCCACCCCAATCAGAGACACTGGGAGGTCATACCCAGGGAAACTCCTCCACCCCTCAGGTGGAACCATCAGGGACTCTGGGAATCTGAGCTGCCCCAAATAACCCAAATCAACCAAAATAGCACCACGGAGTCCCTGAAAATGCTAAGCCTAAATGAGATGACTGACTGATAAAAGAAAAAATTAAAATAGGACCTTGAGTCTCCAAATCTAATAGCTAAAATGTCTAGTTTACAATGGAAAATCATCCATCACATCAAAAATCAGGAAAATCACTACCTGATTGAGAAAAGAATCATCTGATGCTAACACTGAGCTGGATCAGATATTAAATTATTGATAAGGATTTTAAAGCCGCCATCATAAAAACACTTCAACACACAACTACAAATTCTTTAGAACAAGTATTGCAGCAAAGAGCTAGAAGTTTTAAAAAATAACCAAATGGAAGTTTGAGATTAAAATATGCAATAACAAGAATAAAGAGTGGGTTAAATAGCAGAAAGCAGATGACAGATGTTAATTCATCTTAAGACAGATCAACAGAATCTACTCAATCTGAATAAGAGGAATAAAATAGACTTAAACAAAAGAAGAAATCCACAGTGGCAGGGGCCAGGGTGATAACAAAAGATTCAACATTTATATACATCATCAAAGCCCCAGAGGACATGAAAATGGAAGCAAACTTAAAAGAATATTATAAGAAACAATGGTTCAAAATGTCCAAATCTGGCATATATATATGTATACATACATACCCTGTATATATAAGCCTACAGATTCAAGAAACAGTATGAAACTCAAAGAAGATAAATACAAAGAAACCCACCTCAAGACATCTCATAATCAAATTTTGAGAAAGGAAGCAAAAAAAATAATCTTGACAGCATTTAGAGAGAAATGACACATTAACCATAAGGGAAGTGAAGTGAAGTAGCTCAGTCGTGTCCGACTCTTTGCGACCCCACTCTTTGCAGCCTCCCAGGCTCCTCCGTCTATGGGATTTTCCAGGCAAGAGTACTGAAGTGGGTTGCCATTTCCTTCTCAAGAAGATCTTCCCAACTCAGGGACTGAACCCAGGTCTCCCACATAGCGGGCAGACGCTTTATCCTCTAAGCCACCAGGGAAGTCACCCGTAAGGGAACACCAGTTCAATTAAGAGCAAATTTCCCATCTAAAACCGTGACAGCCAGAAGTAACTGGTACATTTTTCAAGTGTTGGGGAGAGGGAAAAAAGAAATGGTCATCTTCAAATTCTATATCCAGCAAAAGGATTCTTCAAGAATGTAAGGAAAACAAAGACATACTCAAATGAAGGAAAAACAAAAGAATTCATTGCTAGCAGAACTACCTTTAAAAAACAGCTGAAAGAAGTTTTTCAAAAGAAAGAAGTGGTAAAAGAAGGAATCTTGGAATGTCAGGGAAAAAAAAGGAAAAACAACAAAAGGAACAGAAATATGGCTATGTAAAATAGACAATTCTCCTCAAGGGTTTTATAAAACAGGTCACTGAAACAAACACTAAATAATCATCTGATTCTCAAGTGGGAAAAATAAAGGGATTTAAATGGAAATAAAATAAGGCTTCCACACTTCAAAGTGGTAAAATACTGACATTAGTAGATGATGGTAACTCATATATATATAATGAAATACTCAGAGCAACCATTAAGAAAACAATACAAAGAGATATTCAAAAACACTGTAAATCAAGATGCACTCCTAAAGCCCTGAATGCCTACTTGTGATTTTGTATATTAGATGGCTAAATGTGTACAAAAGCATGAAGTCATTCAGGGAAAAGTTCTGGACTGGGACCTACCTCACTGTGGGATGGATCTAGAATAGAGTAAGATCTGAATCTACCTGGAAATGTACATCACCAGACTTACTGGGCCTCACTTTTCAGATCTTTGGAATAGAAAGGGTTGGAGAAATAGGTCTGTAAGACAACTTGGGCCTTTTCCAGGATTAACTATGTGATTATTCTATAAATTATGGGTTCCCATTCTTCTCACTCACCCTATGAATCATATTCCTTATAACTCAGATGTCTCTAAAAGTGCCCTGAAAACTATGAGAAAATCTACAATCAAAAAGGCATTTATTGGTACACATACTCAAGCCTCTCAGATTCCAGCAGAGAGAAGTAAGAGAAGGAAAAGACTCGAATGTAACATACACCCATTGGGGCATGGACCATTTTCACTTAAAGGAATTATCCATTCCTTTTCCACCATTGGTAGGGAATGAAAGTAAGTACAGTATTTATTCCTGTTCACTTTGCATTCCTCGTAGGTCAACCTCTATCTAATCTCTGAAACTAAAGGGATTACAGGAAAATTGGCTGATTCCCATCACAGTACCCCAACTCTACATGCTTTCACTTCTTCCTCAGCTGGCCATGCTACTGTAATCCAAGTCTACATCAGTAGTTCCAAAAATAATTTACCTTTGGGAGGTGGTAGTCATATATGGATGGTTTGGTACATTGGATAAATAAATTGATTTAATACAATGTTTTATAAACAAATATAAACATCTTAACTTTATCATAAAGCTTAAAACTTTTGTTTTCTTATCAATAATGTGTAAAGATTAAAAAGACTCTATGTAAGAAATTCCCTGGAGGTCCAGTGGTTAGGACTCTGCGCTTTCATGGCCCACAGCTTGAGTTCAATCCCTGGTCAGGGAACGAAGATCCTGCAAGTCACATACTGAAGCAAAAAAAGAAAAAAATACTATAAACTTCTGTCAATCGCTTATGTTTTGTGACCAGATAAACAGAATTAGATGGAATCACTCAACATGGCAATCCAGCTTTGTGGTTAAGAGCTCGGGCTTTGATGTCAGATGTATCTGGACTAGAAAACACCCCGGTCTGTGTTCTTGCTGGCTCAGTGTCCTAGTTTAATATCCTGGGTCTCAGTTTATTCATTCGTAGAAAAGACATGATAGTTATCTACTGCAAAGGACTGCTGTAGGCTACACACAAATAAGGCTACACACATACTAAGCATTATACTATAGAAACTTTGTTGTCAGAGGCACGCATAATTTTGTAAACAAAGTGAAGCATTTTAAAAGGTCAGATAAGTAAGGGCTATGGCACAAAATTACAAGTCCTTAGAGATGTTACCTCTGAAGCCAAACTTCTGTGTTAACATTTGAGACCCTGAGATGGTTTACTACCTAACTACAACGCTGGACTACTTCCTCTATTAGGATAAAGACCCTCTTGATGAAAGCAAAAGAGGAGAGTGAAAAAGTTGGCTTAAAACTCAACATTCAGAAAACAAAGATCATGGCATCTGGTCCCATCAATTCATGGCAAATAGATGGGGAAACAGTGGAAACAGTGGCAGACTTTATTTTGCTGGGCTCCAAAATCACTGCAGATGGTGACTGCAGCCATGAAATTCAAAGACGCTTACTCCTTGGAAGGAAAGTTATCACCGACCTAGATAGCATATTAAAAAGCAGAGACATTACTTTGTCAACAAAGGTCTGTCTAGTCAAGGCTATGGTTTTTCCTGTGGTCATGTATGGATGTGAGAGTTGGACTGTGAAGAAAGCTGAGCGCCAAAGAATTGATGCTTTTGAACTGTGGTGTTGGAGAAGACTCTTGAGAGTCCCTTGGACTGCAAGGAGATCCAACCACTCCATCCTGAAGGAGATCAGCCCTGGGATTTCTTTGGAAGGAATGATGCTAAAGCTGAAACTCCAGTACTTTGGCCACTTGATGCGAAAAGCTGACTCATTGGAAAAGACCCTGATGCTGGGAAAGTTTGAGGGCAGGAGGAAAAGGGGACAACAGAGGATGAGATGGTTGGATGGCATCACTGACTCGATGGACATGGGTTTGAGTGGTCTCCCGGAGTTGGTGATGGACAGGGAGGCCTGGCGTGCTGCAATTCATGGGGTTGCAGAGTAAGACACGACTGAGTGACTGAACTGAACTCCTTCCTTACCTGGTGTAACATACTGATAAAATAGGGTAAAATTCTACTTCATTTGTATAACTACTGGTGGTTTCTTAAAAAAAGCTTATTTTATTCCATGTGTTCTTTTCTTTGAGAAAAACTAAATATCAAGACATGTATTCATTAAAAACAGCACCTTCATAATTTCAGCCTGTACTAGAAATGTAAGCTTATCTTCTCTTTTTTTAACACTAACCCAATAGATGCCAAATGGTCACCTCAAAAAATGATCTAAGAAAAGCATAAATTCCAATCATTCTGTGGTAGAATTTTTTTCATATTTAAATATTTTCCTTGGATTTGACTCTCATAACCATTAGGGTTGATAATCAGTTATCAAAGTATGTTAAAAACAGCTAGTGCCGGGGTCCAGCCCCCGCAGGATCCAGGGAAACCCGAAGGAGAAACGGCGTCGGC
>SJYQ01003597.1:0-11957 GCA_006410935.1 Redunca redunca
CACACAGTCCAAGGCTTTGGCATAGTCAATAAAGCAGAAATAGATGTTTTTCTGGAACTCTCTTGCTTTATCAATGATCCAGCGGGTGTTGGCAATTTGATCTCTGGTTCCTGTGCCTTTTCTAAAACCAGCTTGAACATCAGGAAGTTCTCGGTTCACGTATTGCTGAAGCCTGGCTTGCAAATCCTAGGGTCCTTAAGAATTATGATAAATCAACATTGCCTCTTCTATAGATGGAACAACAAAACCCAGATTATATGACAAATGTGTATAACATGGCTCACTGGATACCTTAAGTCCATTGTGGAGACCTATTGCTCAGTGATCGCTCACCTAGACCAGACATCCTGGAGTATGAAGTCCAGTGTACCTTAGGAAGCATTACTATGAACAAAGCTGGTGGAGGTCATGGAATTCCAGCTGAGCTATTTCAAATCCTAAAAGATTATATTGTTAAAGTGCTGAGCTCAGTATATCAGCAAATTTGTAAAACTCAACATTGGTCACAGGATTCGAAAAGATCAGTTATTCCAATCCCAAAGAAAGGCAATGCCGAAAATGTTCAAACTACCATATAATGTGGCTTATTTAACATGCTACCAAGGTAATGTTCACACTCCTTCAAGGTAGGCTTCCATGGTACATGAACCAATAACTTCCAGATGTACAAGCTGGATTTAGAAAAGGCAGAGGAACCTGAGATCAAATTGTCAATATTTGTTAGGTCATAAAAAAATGCAAGGGAATTCCAGAAAAAAAAAAGTCTTTTCTGCTTCAATGACTACACTAAAGCCTTTGACTGTGTGGGTCACAAAAACTGGAAAATTCCTAAAAAGATGGGAATACCAGCCACACCTTACCTGTTTCCTGAAAAAATCTATATGCAGGTCAAGAAGCAACAGTTAGAATCAGGCATGGAATGACAGACTGGTTCAAAATTGGGAAAGGAGTATGTCAAGGTTGTATATTGTCACCCTGCTTATTTAACTTACATACAGTGCAATGCCAGGCTGTATGACTCACAAGCTGGAATCAAGATTGCTGAGAGAAATAGCAACAACCTGAGATATGTAGATGATACCATTCTAATGGCAGGAAGTGAAGTGGAACTGAAGAGCCTATTGATGAATGTGAAAGAGAGAGTGAAAAGGTTGGCTTTAAACTCAACATTCAAAAAACTAAAATCATGGCATTTGGTCCCATCACTTCATGACAAATTGATGGGGCAAAATTGGAAACAGTGAAAGACTTTATTTTCTTGGGTTCCAAAATCACTGTGGATTGTGACATCAGCCATGAAATTAAAAGACACTTGCTCCTTGGAAGGAAAGCTATGACAAAACTTGACAGCATATTAAAAAAAAACAGAGACATCACTTTGCCATCAAATGTCCCTATACTCCAAACAAACTTCCCTGGTGACTCAGAGGATAAAACATCTGCCTGCAATGTAGGAGACCTGGGTTCAATCCCTGGGTTGGGAAAATCCCCTGGAGAAGGAAAAGGAAATCCACTCCAGTATTCTTGTCTGGAGAATCCCATGGACAGAGGAGCCTTGTAGGCTACAGTCCATGGGGTCGCAAAGAGTCGGACACGACTGAGTGACTTCACTTTCACTTTCATGCTTTTTCTAGTAGTCATGCACTGATATAAGACATGGACCATAAGGAAGGCTGAGTGCTGAAGAATTGATGCTTTCAAATTGTCGTGCTGGAGAAGACTCTTTGAGAGTTCGTTGGATAGTAAGGAGTCAAACCAGTCAATCCTAAAGGGAATCAACCCTGAATGTTCATTGGAAAGACTGATGCTGAAGCTGAAGCTCCACTACTGTGGCTAAGTATTGGCCAAATATTGGCCAAGTATTGCTGTGAACAGCTGATTTATTGGAAAAGACTCTGATTCTGGGAAAGACTGAGCACATGAGAAGAGGGTGACAGAGGATGAGATGGTTGGATGGCATCACCGACTCAATGGACATGAGTTTGAGGAAGCTCCATGAGATAGTGAAGGACAGAGAAGCATGGCGTGCTATAATCCATGGGTTCACAAAGAGTTGCCTCAATGGTAAGAACAACTCCTCAGAAAAAATTAAAAAAAAGATATTCCTTTCAAACATGATTACCTATTGACAATGCACATGATCATCCAAGGGCTCTGATGGGTATG
This sequence comes from Redunca redunca, assembly GCA_006410935.1. Classification (NCBI taxonomy): domain Eukaryota; kingdom Metazoa; phylum Chordata; class Mammalia; order Artiodactyla; family Bovidae; genus Redunca; species Redunca redunca. The sequence goes on from SJYQ01003597.1 coordinate 2,167, forward strand.
TACAGTGAGGTAAATTTTTTTTCATACCTGCTATCAAGACATTCATTCAGGATAGATCAAAGACAAAATTTGATCTTTGAGTTTTATTATTTAAGAAATAGATATCTTAAGGCTAAAATTGCCACAGAGATTTATTCCTCTGATGGATCTGAGGGAAGTAAATTAAAAACCTTCTGAAAAGGATTCACCATTCTAGATGCCATTAAAACATTCCTGATTCATTGGAAGAGGTCAAAATATTAGCATTAACAAAAATTTGGAATAAGTTGATTCCAACCCTCATCAATGCCTTTAAAGAGTTTAAGACTTTGGTGTAGGAAACTATAGATGTCATTGGTGGGGTACTGTAAACAGTGTTGCAAATAGTCGGGCACTACTGAAGCAACTTAGCAAACAGGCAGGCAGAAATATCACAACTAGCTTAGAAGTGGATCTTGAAGACATGACTGAATTGCTGCAATCTCGATAAAACTTGAGTGCATGAGGCATGGCTTCCTATGAAAGAGCAGAGAAAATGGGTGTTTTGAGGTGGAATTAACTCCTGATGAAGATGCTGTGAAAATTGTTGCAATGATAACAAAGGATTTTGAATATTATGTAAACAATTGATAATTAAGTTTTGAGAGGATTGGCTCCAAGTTTGAAAGAAGTTTTATTGTAGGTAAAATGCTATTAAAGCATTACATATGACAGAAAATGGCCCATGAAAGGAAAACTCAGTTGACATGACAAATTGTATTGGTGTTTTGTTTTAAGAAATTACCTCAGCCACCCCGAACTTCACCTCTCTGACCAGTCAGCACCTATAAACATAGATATAAAACCTTCCACCAGCAAACAGTTCATGACTGACTCATTGAAGGCTCAGGTGATAGTTATCATTTTTTAGCAAGTACTTTTGAATTAAGGTATACGATTTATTTTTAAGACAATGCTATTGTGCCATTAATAGACAATCAGTTCACTTCAGTCTCCAGTCACTCAGTCATGTCCAAATCCTTGTGACCCCATGGACTGCAGCATGCCAGGCTTCCCTATACATCACCAACTACCAGAGTTTACTTAAACTCATATCAGTTGATGGCATCCAACCATCTCATCCTCTTCCGTCCCCTTCTCCTCCCACCTTCAATCTTTCCCAGCATCAGGGTCTTTTCCAGTGAGTCATCCCTTTGCATCAGGTGACCAAAATATTGGCGTTTCAGCTTCAGCATCAGTCCTTCCAATGAATATTCTGGACTGATTTCCTTTAGGATGAACTGGTTGGATCTCCTTGCTGTCCAAGGGACTCTCAAGAGTCTTCTCCAAAACCACAGTTCAAAAGCATCAATTCTTCTGTGCTCAGCTTTCTTTAGAGTCCAACTCTCACATCCATACATGACTACTGGAAAAACCATAGCCTTGACTAGACAGACCTTTGCTAGCAAAGTAACGTCTCTACTTTTTAATATACTGTCTTGGTTGGTCATAAGTTTTCTTCCAAGGAGCAAGCATCTTTTAATTTCATGGCTGCAGTCACCATCTGCAGTGATTGTGGAGCTCTCAAAACATAAAGTCTTTCACTGTTTCCACTCTTTCCACATCTATTTGCCATGAAGTGATAGGACCAGATGCTATGATGTTAGTTTTCTGAATGTTGAGTTTTAAACCAACTTTTTCACTCTCCTCTTTCACTTTCACCAAGAAGCTCTTTAGTTCTCTTTCTGCCATAAAGGTGATGTAATCTGCATATCTGAGGTTATTGATATTTCTCCTGGAAATCTTGATTCCAACTTCTGCTTCATCCAGGCCATAATATAGTGTAAACATGAATTTTTATCCACAGGGAAACCAAGCAATTCTTGTGACTGGTTTTGTTAGGATATTCTTTTATTTCAGTGGCCTGCAACCCAACCCACAATATCTCTGAGGTATACCTATATTCTCAATGAGAAATTTTCAAAATTTATTTTATATTTTATTTTATTTCTTATATTTAGAAATTTAATATTGGTTTTTACTTAATTCATTGGTCATCAAGTTTTTATTTTATTACTGAAAGTTTTGAGAGATGCTATATTTCGTATCTTACCACACTTTCAAAAATTAGTAAGAAGAATCAAAGATCCTTGGGTTAGCCTTGTCTGGCCTTTGTTGACAGACACCTCCACCAGAGACTCCTGGACATTCACAGGCAACTCTGGCTCAGTCTCTTGTGGAGACACTGCTCTTTTCTCCTGGATACTGGTGCGTACAAGGTTTTGCTTCCAGAAAGAACTTCTAAGTGAATCTCTTTCCTTTCTTAGCTTTGCAGGTTGCATATACTAAAAATTTGGCAAACTTCAGTGGATAGTGCTTGCAATTCCCATTAAAAAGGAGCACGGTCACTTCTGCTGGGGAGCAGACATTCCTTCAAATTTCTCCTCTGTATGGTCTCCTTTATTAGTGGGAAGACTGCTTATATTCCATTCTTTTAATGATAGTCAAGGATTTCCTTTAGTAGGGGTCAGTTTGATTCTTGCCTCTTTCATATTCAAGGCCTTGTCTTTTATCTGGCATGTTGCAACAGAGTTCTGAAATGTTGTCTCATCCTTGTCTCACCCTCATCATATCAAATTAATTGTTATAGTCAGCAATAAACAGTGTTAGTTTTTGCACACATTTCTCTAATGGTTACCTTTCTCTCTCTCTCTCCCTCCACCTTCTCTCTTCACCATTTGAGCCCACAGTGAGACAGCAACACCTGAAGTACATAATTGGGTCTGGAGATGTTTATTTAGATGTTCTCTCTCTTCTGCAGTTTTACCTTTTTATTTCTTTCTTTCCTTCTTTCACTCCTCATTTCCTTCTTTCCCTTCTTTCTTTTTCCTTCCTTCCCTAGTATCTTTCTCAGACACACAGGCAAGGATCACTTTTCTTTCATCCTTCTTTCTTCCTTGCTTTTTTAAGAAGATAACAAATCTTCTGCTCAAATTTAAAATAATGACTGAGCAACTGTAATTGGGCAGAGTAGGCCTGCAGCCACTTAAGTGCTACTTTCTTTTATAAAATTTGAAAAATAAAAGCCAGATTAAAAAACTGGTTTCTAATCTTTGCATATGGACAGAAAGGAAAATAAAATTAAATGTTTTAATGCACATATGTTCCTAGTGAAAATATTTCAGCCTTAAGTCTATGCAAATATTCCTAATTGGAAAATATTGAAAATATGATTTGCTATTCTGCAGGTTTTAATTTCACAAAATCTCTAGGTTAACTTATTCTCAATTGAGATAATTAAAACATTAAGACCTACAAANTTCAAGTCTTTATTGTTCTTTATACGAACTGTCTATTCAACAATGATTCAGGTCACAGTATAATTTCTTCTATATTTCTTTGATTTTACCTGAGAAGAAATAGTTGTGTTTTTCTTTTTTTTCTGTGTAGTCAACTGAATTTATATCTAAGCAAGCAAAAATAAGCCAAAAGGAAAAGAGATATTTTAACAAGTAGTGTCATGAACTATTCATTTGAAGAGGCACCCAACTGAGAACACACATTTTTTTTTATTTGAAGTTTCAAATATGTGCTGTCTTTAAGAAGGGCATGTATATAGATTTTTCTTATCTTAAAATTTCAGTTACTTTTTTTTTTTTTCTGAAAGTCTCAGATTTGTTAAGAACAATGTTTTTACTGCTTTAGATTACTATGAAAGTGAAAGTCGCTCAGTGGGTCGGACTCTTTGTGACCCCATACTATACAGTCCATGGGATTCTTCAGGCCAAAATACTGCAGTGGGTAGCTTTACCCTTCTCCAGGGTGTCTTCCCAACCCAAGGATCGAACCCAGGTCTCCCACATTGCAGGCAGATTCTTTACCAGCTGAGCTACCAGGGAATTTGTTTTACATTAGATTACCATAATGCGAAACAAATTTTCACTCAGTGTGACAAATAATACCCAACACTAGGGACTAGAAGACTATATGTTATTTGTAAGAACAAACTAACATAAAGATATATTTCTTCAATTTCTTTCAGAACAGGAAACATTTTTCAGCCTAATATTATTCCTTTGTTTTTTGCACTCCTTTGCACTCATCTCACAAGCTAGCAAAGTAATGCTTAAAATTCTCCAAGCCAGGATTCAAGAGTACCATGAACTTCCAGATGTTCAAGATAGATTTGGAAAAGACAGAGGAACCAGAGATCAAATTGCCAACATCCGCTGGACCATCAAAAAGACAAGAGAGTTCCAGAAAATAATTTACTTCTTCTTTATTGACTATGCAAAAGCTTTTGATTGTGTGGATCAAAACAAATTGTGGAAAATTCTTCAAGAGATGGGAATAGCAGACCACATTCCCTAACTCCTGAGAAATCTGTATGCAGGTCAAGAAACAAAGGTTAGAACTAGACATGGAACAAAAGACTGGTTCCAAGTTGGGAAAGGAGTATGTCAAGGCTGTATATTGTCACCCTGCTTATTTAACTTATATGCAGAATACATCATGAGAAACGCTGGACTGGAAGAAACACAAGCTGGAATCAAGATTGCCAGAAGAAATATCAATAACCTCAGATATGCAGATGACACAACTCTTGCAGCAGAAAGTGAAGAACTAAAGAGCTTCTTGATGAAAGTGAAAGAGGAGAGTGAAAAAGTTGGCTCAAAGCTCAACATTCAGAAAACTTAAGATCATGGCATTTGGTTCCATCACTTCATGGCAAATAGATGGGGAAAGAGTGCCAGACTTTATTTTTTTTTAGCTCCAAAATCACTGCAATTGATGACTACAGCCATAAAATTAAAAGACATTACTCCTTGGAAGGAAAGTTATTACCAATCTAGACAACATATTAAAAAGCAGAGACATTACTTTGCCAACAAAGGTCCATCTAGTCAAGGCTATGACTTTTCCAGTAGTCATATATGTATGTGAGAGTTGGACTCTAAAGAAAGCTGAGTACCAAAGAATTGACACTTTTGAACTGTGGTGTTGGAGAAGACTCTTGAGAGTCCCTTGGACTGCAAGGAGATCCAACCAGTTCATCCTAAAGGAGATCAGTCCTGGGTGTTCATTGGAAAGACTGATGTTGAAGCTGAAACTCCAATACTTTGGCCATCTGATACTAAGAACTGACTCATATGAAAAGACCCAGATGCTGGGAAAGATTAAAGGTGAGAGGAAAAGGGGAACGACAGAGGATAAGATGGTTGAATGGCATCACCGACTCAACGGACATGACTTTGGGTAAACTCTAGGGGTTGGTGACAGACAGGGAGGCCTGGCATGTTGCAGTCCATGGGGTCACAAAGAGTTCGACATGGCTGAGGGACTAAACTGAATTGAACTGAATTTTACTAATCTCATGAATGATTAGGCATTTAAAAACTTATCTCTGTAATATGATCACAATAGAACTAAACCTATCAGATAATTGTGTATTGTGGCCTTGTATTAACCAGTAAACTTCAATATGCTGCCTAATACAAATATCAGAAGCTTACAATAAGAACAATACTTAATTTGTCTTTACTTTCAACATTTACAAACTTTTAGCTAAACTCTGTGTACTTTTTAGATTGGTATTTTTGCTTTTTGCTTTTTGTTTCTTTAACTCGCCAGGGGTATTTCTTTGTTTTTGTTTGTTCCTTTTTTTTTTTTTTCTCTCTTTCTTTCATCTTTTGGTATTTTTTTCCCCATTCCTAAGGAATGATGCATTGATTGAGTGAGACGTTTATAGTTCCTTATTGAAGTATTCTAGGTTGAGATGAAATGAGATAAAAGAGCTAAGGAAAGATTTTTAACTCCTCTACTCTGTCAATTTAGGAATATAACAAACTGGCAGTTTTAAGGACACAGAAATTAATAGCAGAAGCTATCATTCTTTTATTCTGAAGAATTTCATCCTTAGAGCATTTGCTTTTTTGAAAGATGTTTATGTTTAAAGAGTACAACATAACGCTTTTATATATACATACTTGGTGAAATGATGATCAAGATAAGCTAATTAACATGTCCAAATTGCAATATAGTTATATTTTTGTGTATGGTTGAAGAGAAAACTTATCTAGCAAATTTCGGGTATACAGTATAAAGTCGTTCACTAGCTATAGTAACATTTGTTGTTCAGCGCTCAGTTGTGTTCGACTATTTCAAACCCATGGACTACAGCACTGCAGGCTTCCCTGTCCATCATTAACTCCCTGAGCTTACTTATAGACCAAGATACGAAGTCCGTCACTGTATCTTTTGTTTCCCCGTCTATTTGCTATGAAGTGATGGGACCAGATTGCATGACCTTCATTGTTTTGAATGTTGATTTTTAAGCCAGCTTTTTCAAATTCCTCTTTTACCTTCAACAAAAGATTCCGAAATGCAGTACTTGTATGCAATCTCAAAAATGACAGAATGATCTCTATTTGTTTCCAAGGCAAACCATTCAATATCACGGTAATCCAAGTCTACACTCCAACCAGTAATGCTGAAGAAGCTGAACTTGAACAGTTCTATGAAGACCTACAAGACCTTCTAGAACTAACACCCCATAAAAGATATCCTTTACATTATAGGGGACTGGAATGCAAAAGAAGGAAGTCAGGAAACTCTTGGAGTAACAGGCAAATTTGGCCTTGGAGTACAGAATGAAACAAGGCAAAGCCTAATAGAGTTTTGCCAAGAGAATGCACTGGTGATAGCAAACACCCTCTTCCAATAACACAAGAGAAGACTCTACACGTGGACATCACTAGATGGTCAACACCAAAATCAGATTGCATATATTCTTTGCAGCCAAAGATAGAAAAGCTCTATACAGTCAGCAAAACAAGACCAGGAGCTGACTGTGGCTCAGATCATGAACTCCTTATTGCAAAATTCAGACTTATATTGAAGAAAGTGGAGAAAACCACTAGACCATTCAGATATGACTTAAATCAAATTCCCCATGACTATATAGTGGAAGTGAGAAATGGATTTAAAGGACTATATCTGATAGACAAAGTCCCTGATGAACTATGGACAGAGGATCATGACATTGTATAGGAGACAGGAATCAAGACCATCCCCAAGAAAAAGAAATGCAAAAAAGCAAAATGGCTGCCTGAAGAGGCCTTACAAATAGCTGTGAAAAGAAGAGAAGAAAAGAACAAAGGAGAAAAGTGAAGCTGTACCCATTTGAATGCAGAGTTCCAAAGAACAGCAAGAAGAGATAAGAAAGCCTTCTTCAGCGATCAATGCAAAGAAATAGAGGAAAACAATAGAATGGGAAAGACTAGAGATCTCTTCAAGAAAGTTAGAGATACCAAGGGAACATTTCATGCAAAGATGAGCTCAATAAAGGGCAGAAATTGTAAGGACCTAACAGAAGCAGAAGATATTAAGAAGAGATGGCCAGAATACACAAAAGAACTGTACAAAAAGATCTTCATGACCTAGATCATCACGATGGTGTGATCACTCACCTAGAGCCAGACATGCTGGAATGTGAAGTCAAGTGGTCCTTGTTAGTGGAGATGATGGAATTCCAGTTGAGTTATTTCAAATCCTGAAAGATGATGCTGTGAAAGTGCTGCACTCAATATGCCAGCAAATTGGGAAAACTCAGCAGTGGCCACAGGACTGAAAAAGTTCAGTTTTCATTCCAATCCCAAAGAAAGGCAATGCCAAAGAATGCTCAAGCTACCGCACAGTTGCACTTATCTCACATGATAGTAAAGTGATGCTTAAAATTCTCCAAGCCAGGCTTCAGCAATACGTGAACCATGAACTTCCTGATGTTCAAGCTGGTTTTAGAAAAGGCAGAGGAACCAGAGATCAAATTGCCAACATCTGCTAGATCATGGGGAAAAAAAGAGATGTCCAGAAAAACATCTACTTCTGCTTTATTGACTATGCCAAAGCCTTTAAATGTGTGGATCACAATAAACTGTGGAAAATTCTGAAAGAGATGGGAATACCATTCCACCCGACCTGCCTCTTGAGAAACCTGTATGCAAGTCAGGAAGGAACAGTTAGAACTAGACATGGAACAATACTCTGGTTTAAAATAGGAAAAAGAGGACGTCAAGGCTGTACTCATTGGTTAATCTTTAAACTGATGTTTTGTTTGAGATGAGGGCTGGATTTTCATTGTCTACTGTCTTGCTCACAGGGCTTCTCTTATTGCAGTCACTCTTGACTCCCATCATTCCAGCTGTGTTGAAATAAATAGTAATTTTATCACAGACTCAAGTTGGAGGTATTCTTCACCATCTGAGTCTTGGACAATTGCTGGTATCCTTCAGGTGGTTTTCAGGTTTGACTCTAAAAGCTGTTCACAAGGTATGATCTGGATTTAGTCTTTCTTTTATCACATATTACCTGACATCTGTATGAACCAACAATTTTTGTGTTCTGGTACTATCTAATGTTTCTTTCTTCTTTTTTTTTCTTTTTCTTCTCTTGTGTTTTCCCTTTCAAGGGTAATATTGGTGTTTTGGCAATTTATAGATTTGTACAGAAGTCTTCATTTTATTTCAGAAATTCAGGTAGCATCAACCAGAATGAGGAAAATATTATCTGACTTTCTCAGTAACATTTTTAAGGAGATTATTAGGAAGTTGGTTGTTATTTTTAAAATATTTTTTAATCTTTGAGATATTTCTTTTCTCAAGCCTTGTTTTTAGCATCTCTAATTTACTGATTTTCCTCTATTGAGATATTAACCTCACATAAAATATATTTAAAGGACTCTGTTAACTTTCTTGGTCTGAAATTAAGTCAGCTTACTGTTTCTTGGTCTGTCACATTTAACTGCCACATCTGGCCTGCCTCCTTCTAAAGTGTATATGACTGCCTTCAAGATCAAACTTTTTTTCAGTGGTCACAACTGGCTCCAAGTCTCCTAGTCTACAATGAAACAGACTCTACTTAGGAAACTGAGAGAAAATATTATCAACCTATGTATAAGTCACAATCATTCTAAGAAACTGAAGTAGCACATTATAGCTATTATTATAATAGTATNNNNTTTTTTTTTTTTTTATAATAGTATCTTTATTGATATTCAAATCATACCACCACTATCACCACCAGAAAAGAAGCTGTCAATTACATCCCTTAAAAAGATTTTTTAAAATAGTTTTATTTTGTTTATGGTACTTCAAAGCTTGAAAATATAGTTTCATTGACTACTGATTTTATTTTGTGCTATTTAACAAGCAGTGATATGCATGGAGGTTATAGAACTAACTTCTCATACAGTAAGATGAGAAAATAAAAAATCCTACCATTCTTTTTTTTATTATCCAAAAGTAAAAAATCAAGTTGATTCCTTGTGTTTGTTTCCTAAATTACTTATTGGACTTCTTCATATTAGTGTTGATTATTTTATAAATTGAGGTCTTAATAACAAGTGGCAATAAGCAGTGACAATAATCATAACCAAACATTGATTCTTAAACCCATCTAAATTAGTAAGCATAATGATTAATACAAACTAAAATATAGGTTGAGTCTAAGTTACAGAAAAAAAGGCACATAAATATATACTTATAAAACAATATACTCCAGCCACCAGTGGTTTTCAGTTCAGTTCAGTTCAGTCACTCAGTCGTGTCCAACTCTTTGAGACCCCATGGACTGCAGCATGCCAGGTTTCCCTGTCCATCACCAACTCCCGGAGTTTACTCAAGCTCATGTCCATTGAGTCAGTGATGCCATCCAACCATCTCATCCTCTATTGTCCCCTTCTCCTCCCACCTTCAGTCTTTCCCAGCATCAGGGTCTTTTCCAATGAGTCAGTTCTTTGCATCAGGTGGCCAGAGTACTGGAGCTTCAGCTTCAGC
>SJYQ01003597.1:22433-48627 GCA_006410935.1 Redunca redunca
TTTTTTTATAGATCAGTTTTTCTTGGGAATAATCAGCTCTGTTTTTTATTTTTTTTTTAAATAAAAGATGACTATATCTACTTTTCTTAGCATTTGTGGTATCTAAAATGAAGAAAGAGAAATGTGCAGTAGTTATTATATGTAGATATATATTAAATATTAATTTCTTTTTAAACATAAGTTTAACTGGAGCCTACAAGCTTTGCTGTTTTATGTTTACCATATATAAAATTTTCTTTTTGATAGTTTGTCTTGTGAACTATTTTGAAGTATGTGTTTAAATTATTTTGGTATGTTTATTACCCTTGTTTCACTCATTTCTAGCTTTATTTCATTGTGGGAGATAGCATACTCTGTGATTTCAGTTTTTTTTTAATCTGTTGAAATTGGTTCTAAGGAACTACATATGGGCTATTTAGGTGTACTTTGCATCTTTGAAAGTAACTTATATTATTTGGTGGTTTCAGTATTCTATAACAGAATTTGGATACACTTGAGGACAGGTAGTTGTAATATAGAACACACATAGGGGAGAAACAGATCACAACATGAGCCCTAATCAGGCCACTGGGATTGAAGAGGATTGATTAATTTTAGAAATTCAAAACTTCATGTCTTTTTAAAATAACCTTCAATGTATAGTTTCTCAGTCAGGATCCTACTATTTTGAAATGTTCTCATTCACATGGAGATGAATTTTATATAAAGGACTTAACATTACTCAAACAGTTACTATGTAAGACATTCAGTCTTGTTTATCTTATATTGCTTGCATCCCATATTCTACATCTCATTCTCATCTAGGCCTCCTTGCTGTTTTGCACCCATTGCTTATTACCACAGTCATCTCATGATAACATCCATATGGTTTCTGCAATTTGATACTTTTAAGTAGGGCAGTTTACTCTGCAATATCTATCTGCAGTGTCACTGCAACACACAATATCTTTCTTTTGTATTCAAAGCAAGAAACCAATGACAACTGTTGTTTCTCAAAGAAATGAAAAAACAATGATTAGTATTTTCCTTGGACAATAAAAGAAAACTTAAAATGTAGACAAATTGAAATTGTTTTCGCATACTAATATAATTTAAAATATTGTATTGGATCCTACTATCAAATGTTCAATATTTTTTGTGAGTTTAGCAAAATTGACTGGTATTTTGACTATATACTATGTTTTATACTTAGGTTTTCCTTTAATTCATTGAAATATTCATCATTGTAATGCTTATATGATGGTTCAAATGCACTAATTCATTTACTCATTGAGTGCTTATTATGTGCATGGTATCCTAATCACATTTATTAGCAGTTCTTGACTTATAACCAAGAAAGGTAAATTATATTCTAAAACAATGCTCACTTCTCTGGTAAATGAGTGAAAACACACATATCAGTGAAAATTTCTTAAACATTTTCTTTAATTAACTCATATTATGTTGCAAAGTATCTGAAACAGTGAACGTTATTTCATAGTTTCTTTATAGTAAGAACATGATAACAACTTAGATTAACTGGCTCTCGCTATGGGATTGCTATCAACCAGTGCTGTAGCTGTCTGATCCTCTGAATAAAGCTGAAGAAGTATCTCTTCCCAAGATGGCTTACTAACATGGATGTGGGTTGCTTGTTTCCATTTCTAATTAGTTGTTGGCAGGAACCCATTGGACTGTTCTTATGCATGCTCTGGTTTCCTTTTCAAATGGAAGCTCGCATCANTCCTCTGAATAAAGCTGAAGAAGTATCTCTTCCCAAGATGGCTTACTAACATGGATGTGGGTTGCTTGTTTCCATTTCTAATTAGTTGTTGGCAGGAACCCATTGGACTGTTCTTATGCATGCTCTGGTTTCCTTTTCAAATGGAAGCTCGCATCAGCCAGGATGAGGATTCTAAGAGACCACACTGCCTTTTAGGACTTAACCTTAGAAGTCACATATCATCATTTGTGCCAGTATCTCTTACTCATGGAAATTAATTCTGATATAAAGGAGAGAGGAGATAAAATAAGAACATGAAAACCTGGAAATAGAATCATTGAGGACTATCTTGGTGATTATCTTTTACAGACCTATATTTCTTACTTGAAAGACTTATCTTTCTTACTTCACTTCCTTGTCCCAAAGAATTCCATGACTTTCTAATGTTCAATGATAAAATCCAAATTACTATGTAAGATGTAAAAGACCATCTTTGATCAGGATCCCTTATAATGGGTCTCCTTTCCTACCTTATGAAAGTGAAGTCGCTCAGTCGTGTCCAACTCTTTGCGACCCCATGGAGACCAGTCTTGACCTTTTGGCTAAGATCAAGTGGTGGCTCAGACGGAAAGCATCTGTCTACAATGTGGGAGACCTTGGTTCGATCCATGGGTCGGGAAGTTCCCTGGAGAAGGAAACGGCAACCCACTCCAGTACTCTTGCCTAGAAAATCCCATGGACGGAGAACCTTATGAAAGGTTACCTAAATTCACTGATGCAATCACTTTTTCAATATTAACTCATTTAGTCCTCAGAAAGCCTATGATATTTGAACTATTATTACTTCCATTTTAAAGATGGAAAAAAATAACACAATGGTTAGATTCACCTAGCTAGTAAGTGAAAGAAGATAATTAAGGAAGCCAAATAAATCACATTTAGTTGTAGTTTTATTCAACTAATCTCGTCAACTATTCTCTGTCCTTTTCTAAGCCATTCCTTATTTCTGGAATGATCATGTGAGTTTCTCTCCACTTGGAAAGCTCTAATAACTTGGACATGTTCAAGTAATTTACTCGTCAAAGTTCAATTTAAACATTCTTTTCTGTGATTCCCAAACACAGGCTTATTTTTTCTTTCTATTCTGTCCTTTGGAATATCATGCATATCTAATTAATTTATTGAATATTATTTTTTAGTTGTGGGGCTTACTGCAAGGTTATAAATACCTGTCATTTATTTATAAGGGATGAAACATACTCCATCATAAATATTTATTGAATACTTGAAATTATTATTGGAGGAATTGACATTGAATTGGTCTTGTAAGATTGATAGTACTAGAAAAGATTGAGATATAAAACAGTAATGTGTGTAAGAATAAGAAGGCATCTGGAATACAACTAGTAATGGGTGATATATTTTTAATGCTTATGAAGTAATAAACATAGTTACAAGAAATTTTCAAATATATTATTTATTTTCCCTATCATCTTATGGAATACGTAATGCTACTCTCACTATCTTGTTATTATTGTTGTTTAGTTTTAAATTCATGTTCTATTATTTGTGACCCCATGGATCATAGCTTGACAGTCTCCTCTGTCCTTGTTGAGCCATATATCTAGTGAGTGTTAAAAAGGATTCAAAATCAGGACTCTCAATTATATCTGTATCCTTAGATTGGTGATTTGGCAAGTGACCTGGTAAGTTTTGCTAAAGTTTTGGCCTAGACCTCATTTGATGGATAACAAAAGACCATGGAAGATATTTTAAAATGGGAATGATGTTTAAGTGATATATTATGAAAATATTGTTTTTGTTATGAAAATTTGTCTGAGTTACAAAGAAGCTTGAGACAGGGAGAGGATGTAGTTTGTAGGTCACAAATTTATTGTTATTCATATGTATACGGTAATTCCATTTTAAATTCTGTTTCTCAGTGGGCGTATACTTCATTATTCTATGAATCAAGAAGCATACAATAAAGATAACAGACTGAAATATAAAACAATAATACTAGTTCATGTAGGTCAAACAAATTGAGAACATTGAGGCCCAGATATTGCTTGAGATCATATGAGAATTTTAATGACAAAGCCTACATAAAGAGAACCCAGTTTTCTCAATGCTAGTATACTTCTTCCAATTAAAACACCAGTAGTGATAAGTAGGAAAGTTCTTAATCTATGAAAATATGAAATAATCAAGAAAAGCTGACATTTAGAAAGGCTCTTCAGTGAATAATTAATACGATGTCAATTTAGATATCATTCTTTAAACTAAGAAATGTGTCAGTGCATATTAAATATGCATGCTTATGGAAAGTAAATAGGTGATTTTCAAGTACTTTGTTTTGTTTTTAGCAGTGTTTCAGTATTCATATTGAGTTTCTAAATTTTACAGGCCTTTTAAATTATTGTGTTTATTCTTATATGTTCTGGAGTAGAGAAGACAATTTTGCATTTCATGTATTTACATGTAAAATATCGCAAATCCATCATGCTAAAATTGCAGTACAACATTGGACCAGGAATATCTTAATGATTTCCTCACATATATTCTAGCAACCCATTTATTATAATAATGAATCTTATGCAGGAAAACCCAAATCCCAAGTGTAGACCAGGTTAAATCTATTTTCTTCCCTCTCAAGATGCAGAAAATGAAAGTTATTAATGACATTTGAACTTCTATACTGTCTCTCATTTCGAAGTTATGTTAGTAATACTGAAAAATCCTGTTCCATAAAAGTAAGTCTTTTACAAGATTCATGGATTTTGCTAGTAAGCCTTTCACCTTTCAGACTCTTTCAAATGTGGTTTATATCAATTGTGACACAAAATCATTGTGGAATAACCTTGGTTCATGGGAAGTGAACGGGTGGTCTCTGTTAAGTGTCCCCATATAGTGGACTACACAATAAATACCACTATAGCTTGTTTCAACACTGAAGTCAAAGGTTGAGTCTGAATAGAGATGAAATTCTATTACATAACTTGAAGGAACAATCAAATTCCCTCAGCCAAAAGTAATATCTTCTTCATCAAAGTTCTCGCAGTAATTTACCTGCCTAGGTTTTATGGTGCTTCCCACTTCCTACCTTGTAATTTAGCTATTCATAAACATATTTTCACACAAATCTTTGAAGGCATGTTTTTTATTTTCCTTGCATTGCATGGACCACATGACATAGTTGATAAAAATCGTATTTATAACTCTACCAAACTTTGTTAAACATGGTGAATTAATCTTATTAAAATGATTTTTTTTCTGTTGCAAACAGAAAGAGGGTAATTTCAAATAATACATATGACCTTTTGCTTAAAATTACTGTTTTCCAAATTGAATTATAGATCAGTGAGAGAAACAGATTCATAAGAGATACATGTTAAGAGAATCATTGAAAGGGACTGATGCATGCAAATGTGAGAACAGGCAAGGTAAATATAAATTCTGTAGAATGCAACATCAGGAACATCATACAGGGACCTATCCACAGGGGAATTTCTTTTGCAGGGACGCCTCAGTCTGCTCTTTAAGATTTTTGAACTAATCTAATTGGACCCATCCAGATCACCTAGGATAATCTCCGTTAAAACCAACTGACTCTGAAGGTTAATCACATCAGCAGAGTATCTTCACATCAAAACCTAGATTACTTTTTGATTGAATAGCTAGAGATTATGGCTTAGCCAAATTGATACATTGCATAGATTACACTGACCATTACATCAGCTGATGAAAGCAATAGTGTTCATGTCAAATACTACATACTAATTAGGAAATGTAAACCCGTTATTTGACCAACATGAATAACCAAAATGCCAAGTTATACAGAGATCCATCAAATATCTCTTCCACTTAAGATATTATCTAGGGTTAGCCAAACTCTTAAGTTTTCATTTCTCCAGATCACTAAGTCTGCCCAAGATTTTGCATACCAGCTGTAAGATGGAAAGTCCATAGGATTACCCCTACCTTGGAGCAACATATTGTTAAGATATGTTTTCTCATAAGCATGTATGAATGTCTGTAACCCATTTCCCAGTTGATTTCCCTACCCTTAACATCCAGCTAGAAGCTCCTAGTTATGTCTTGAGACTATTTGGGCATGTGATGAGTAAACTTTTACCCAATACCCTAGGGTATTTCCAAGTTTCTTTTTGAAATTTTCACTGACAGATTCTAACCAAGCAATCTGAACATTCCTGTTTATCATAAGAAGTTCTTTGAATTAAATTTTTTTGTTTTTGTAAACTTCGTAAACTGTCTTCCTCAAATATGGACATATCATTATTACTATCCTTAAACATTTTGATTTCTTTAGCCTTCATGAGTTTTCACTTCAGTTCACTTCAGTCTATATCAGTCATGTCTGACTCTGTGACCCCCTGGACTGAAGCACACCAAGCCTCCCTGTCCATTACCAATCACAGAGCCTGCTGAAACTCATGTCCATCTGAGTCAGTGATGCCATCCAACCATCTCACCCACTGTCCTCCCCTTCTCCTCCTGTCTTCAATCTTTCCCAGTATCAGGGTCTTTTCTAATGAGTCAGTTTTGCATCAGGTGGCCAAAATATTGGAACTTCAGCTTTAAACAGGATCACATAACTTCAAATCTTGTAATTTTTTTCTACTAGGAATTGACTAGACCATTTTTTATAGCAGTAAATAAGTTGTAATAGAATTTCAGCAAGAGTGTTATTCCTTTGTCTACCATTATTGTCTGAACAATCATGAGCAAAGTATGCCAGCAAATAAGCACTGCTGCTGCTGCTGCTGCTAAGTTGCTTCTGTCGTGTCCGACTCTGTGTGACACCATAGACAGCAGCCCACCAGGTTCCCCTGTCCCTGGGATTCTCCAGGCAAGAACACTGGAGTGGGTACAATGATCATTAATACTGTACTATCCCAACAGAACTTTCATATCTCATCATTGAACCTCATGAAGAAAATGAAAAACATTCAGTATTGAAGACTGTGTAAAGCTGATGCACTTAGAAGATGATGGACCTATGAATAATTATTTTCTATGCTCCTTTCTGAAACTCCAATATTTTGGCCACCTGATACAACAGCTGACTCATTTGAAAATACCCTGATGTTGGGAAAGATTGAAGGCAAGAGGATAAGGGTATGACAGAGGATGAGATGGTTAGATGGCATCACCTACTCAATGGACATGAGTTTGGGTAAACTACAGGAGTTGGTGATGGATAGGGAGGCCCGGCGTGCTGCGGTTTATGGGGTCACAAAGACTCAGGCACAACTGAGCGAATGAACTGAACTGATGCTCCTTTCTGTACAAATTCACAGATATTATATAATATACTACTTTAATTTTATTGTAGGCATTTGAAAAGACTTTAAAAAATCCAGAGGTTAGGTCTGCTTTCAGATACCACACAACATTATCATCTTAGGTGAAAGATCATAGCATGTGAATATCTTTCTAAATATTCTGGGTATTGTTTTCATCTAATCTTTCATAATTGATTTTTTTCTGTTTGATCTCAGTGGGAAATTATGGTTTCTGTCTTTATACATTGATATACTAGAATTAATGTTCTTTGTCAATAATGGAACTGTGTAGCTGGTGATCAGTGTTTGTAAATATAGACAGAAATAAGAATGCAATTTTTTTCAAAGTATACTATCACTTTATTTCTGGATGAAGGAATACAATACAGAAGCAAAGTTATTTTGCTCACAGAATATATTTTCATCTTATAGGAGAAAGTGATTATATTTAACACAATTAGCCAGTACATAATTGAGACTACAGGAAGAAAGAAAAAGAATATGTTCATATTCACATAGTACATTGTTAGAGATGAGATAATTTTAAGACCAAAAAAAAAATCTGATATTCAGTTTTTAAGGAAGATAAATAAAAAATTTTCTGCTTTATGTTTTCATAGTGCTAATTTTATGCAAAGAAATAGAGGAAAACAACAGAATGGGAAAGACTAGAGATCTCTTCAAGAAAATTAGACATACCAAGGGAACATTTCATGCAAAGATGGGCTCGATAAAGGACAGAAATGGTCTGGACCTAACAGAAGCAGAAGATATTAAGAAGAGGTGGCAAGAATACACGGAAGAACTGTACAAAACAGATCTTCATGACCCAGACAATCATGATGATGTGATCCCTAATCTAGAGCCAGACATCCTGGAATGTGAAGTCAAGTGGGCCTTAGTAAACATCACTATGAACAAAGCTAGTGGAGGTGATGGAATTCCAGTTGAGCTGTTTCAAATCCTGAAAGATGATGCTGTGAAAGTGCTGCACTCAATATGCCAGCAAATTTGGAAAACTCAGCAGTGGCTACAGGACTTTAAAAGGTCAGTTTTCATTCCAATTCCAAAGAAAGGCAATGCAAAAGAATGCTCAAATAACAGCACAATTGCACTCATCTCACATGCTAGTAAAGTAATGCTCAAAATTCCCCAAGCCAGGTTTCAGCAATACATGAACCGTGAACTCCCTGATGTTCAAGCTGGTTTTAGAAAAGGCAGAGGAACCAGAGATCAAATTGCCAACATCTGCTGGATCATGGAAAAAGCAAGAGAGTTCCTGTAAAACATCTATTTCTGCTTTATTGACTATGCCAAAGCCTTTGACTGTGTGGATCACAATAAACTGTGGAAAATTCTGAAAGAGCTGGGAATACCAGACCACCTGACCTGCCTCTTGAGGAATCTATATGCGGGTCAGGAAGCAACAGTTAGAACTGGACACAAAACAACAGACTGGTTCCAAATAGGAAAAGGAGTATGTCAAGGCTGTATATTGTCACTCTGCTTATTTAACTTATATGCAGAGTACATCATGAAAAACGCTGGACTGGAAGAAACACAAGCTGGAATCAAGATTGCCGGGAGAAATATCACTAACCTCAGATATGCAGATGACACCACCCTTATGGCAGAAAGTGAAGAGCAACTAAACAGCCTCTTGATGAAAGTGAAAGAGGAGAGTGAAAAAGGTGGCTTAAAGCTCAACATTCAGAAAACAAAGATCATGGCATCCGGTCCCATCACTTCATGGGAAATAGATGGGGAAATGGTAGAAACAGTGTCAGACTTTATTTTGGGGGGGGCTCCAAAATCACTGCAGATGGTGACTGCAGCCATGAAATTAAAAGACGCTTATTCCTTGGAAGAAAAATTATGAGCAACCTAGATAGTATATTCAAAAGCAAAGACATTACTTTGCCAACTAAGGTCCGTCTAGTCAAGGCTATGGTTTTTCCTGTGGTCATGTATGGATGTGACAGTTGGACTGTGAAGAAGGCTGAGCACTGAAGAATTGATGCGTTTGAACTGTGGTGTTGGAGAAGACTCTTGAGAGTCCCGTGGACTGCAAGGAGATCCAACCAGTCCATTCTGAAGATCAATCCTGGGATTCTTTTGGAACGAATGATGCTGAAGCTGAAACTCCAGTACTTTGGACACCTGATGTGAAGAGTTGACTCATTGGAAAAGACTGATGCTGGGAGGGATTGGGGGCAGGAGGAGAAGGGGACGACCCAGGATGAGATGGCTGGATGGCATCACGGACACGATGGACGTGAGTCTGAGTGAACTCCGGGAGATCGTGATGGACAGGGAGGCCTGGCGTGCTGCAATTCATGGGGTCACAAAGAGTCAGATACAACTGAGCGACTGAGCTGAACTGAATTTTATAATCTGTTGTCTTGCTTGACCCTTACCAAGAGGACTCCAGTGTTTGAAGTCCATAAATCTAACCCCTGTATTAACAACAGGTAGTAAAATAAAAGAATGAAAGAGTAGAAAGTGATGTGTATTATGCTGATGCTACTGTTGCAAAAAGGCATGCAAAGTTTATTGTAACAATACTGGTTCTGATGTAATGGCAAATGGTAGCTTTTATAAAAATATAAATCTTATCAGTGTTAATTTGAATGTATATAATCTGCTGTTTCTTATTCTTATAATTGTTGTTATACTGTTCTCCATGACTTGCATTTTCATTATATTAATATCCCTTTCAATGACTAGAAGACTAATGGGTTATTTCTCTTCTATTGTTCATGCTTCTTGCATTCCATCCCAAGTTTACTCACTTAATTCCCACCCCAAGTTTACCAAGATTTTTGCCTAGGTATTTAAGGTTTAGGCTATTACATAGAGATATTTTATCAAGGTTCATATAATTTACATGTTTAGCTTCATTTAAGGATCAAGGTATTGCAGTCACCATCTGCAGTGATTTTGGAGCCCAAAATAGTCTCACTGTTTCCATTGTTTCCCCATCTATTTGTCATGAAGTGATGGGACCAGATGCCATGATCTTCATTTTTTGAATGTTGAGTTTTAAGCCCGCTTTTTCACTCTCCTCTTTCACCTTCATCAAGAGACTTTTTAGTTATTCTTTGCTTTCTGCCTTAAGGGTGGTGTCATCTGCATATCTGAGGTTATTGACATTTCTCTTGGCAATCTTGATTTCAACTTGTGCTTCATCCAGCCCAGAATTTTACATTACGGTATTATTTGCTTATCTGAGGCTGTTGATGTTTCTTCCAGCAATCTTGATTACACCTCATGATTCATCCAACCTTGCATTTTCTATGATGTACCCTGCATAGAAGTTAAGTAAGCAGAGTGACAATATACTGCCTTCACGTACTCCTTTTCCAGTTTTGAACCAGTCCATTGTTCCACGTCTGGTCCTAACTTTTGCTTCTTGACCTGCCTACAGGTTTCTCAGGAGACAGATGGTTGGTCTGGTATTCCCTTCTCTTTAAGAATTTTCCAGTTTGTTGTGATCCACACAGTCAAAGATTTAGCATAGTCAACAAAACAGAAGTAGATGTTTTTCTGGAATTCCCTTGCTTTTTCTTTGATCCAGTCGATGTTGGCAATTTGATCTCTGGTTCCTCTGCCTTTTTTAGGCTTCCCTGGTGGCTCAGATAGTAAAGAATCTGTTGCAATTTTGGAGACCCTGCTTCAGCCTCTGGGTTGGGAAGATCACATGGAGAACGGAATGGCCTGGAGAATCCCATGGACCGAGGAGCCTGCTGGGCTACAGTCTCTGGGGTTGCAATGAGTCAGACACGACTGAGTAACTACCCTTTCTTTACTTTTTCTTTCCTTTGCCTTTTTAAATCCAACTTTTATATAAATCTGGAAGTTCACAAGTTCACATAGTGGTGAAGCCTAGATTGAGTGATTGTGATCATTGCCTTGCTAGCATGTGAAATGAGTGCAATTGTATGGTAAGTTGAACAGTCTTTGGCATTGTTCTTTGGGATTAGATTGAAAATTGACCTTTTCCATTCCTGTGGCCATTGCTGACTATTCCAAATTTGCTAATATATTGAGTGCAGCATTTTAACATAAACATCTTTTAGATGTTTATATAACTCAGTTATATAAACTGAGTTCCTAGTAATGCTTACTAAGGCCCACTTGATTTCACACTCACACCATCATAGTTATCTGGGCCACGAAGATATTTTCTGTACAGTTCTGTGTATTCTTACCACGTCTTCTTAACATCTTCTGCTTCTGTTAGATTCTTGTTATTTCTGTCTTTTATTGTGCCCATCTTTGTATGAAATTTTCCCTCAGTATCTCCAATTTTCTTGAAGAAAAGTATTTTTCCATTCTATCATTTTCCTCTATTTCTTTGCATTGTTTACTTAAGAAGGATTTCTTTTCTCTTCTTTCTATTCTCTGAAACTGTGCATTTGGTTGGGCTGTCCTGTTGGCTCAAACAGTAAATAATCAGCCTGCAATGCAGTAGAATTAAGTTTGAACCCTGGATAGAGAAAATACTCTGGAGAAGGGAACAACAAACCACTCCAGTATTTTTGCCTGAAGAATTCCATGGACCAAGGATCCTGGCAGGCTACAGTCCTTGGAATTGCTAGGGTCGGCCATAACTGAGCTACTAACACTTCCACTTTCAGTACATTCGGTTGGGTATATCATATCCTTCCCTTTCTCCTTATGGCTTTTGCTTCTTTTTCTCTCTGCTATTTTAACTTCTCCTTAAGACAACCACTTTGCCTTCTTGCACTTCTTTTTCTTTGAGATGGTTTTGGTCATTGACTCCTATACAATGTTATGAAACTCTGTCCATAGTTCTTCAGGCACTCTGTCTACCAAATTTATTCCCATGAATCTATTCATCATCTCCACTGTATAATCATAAGGGATTTGATTTAAGTCTTATCTGAATGGCCTAGTGGTTTTCCCTGCATGCATGCTAAGTCGCTTCAGTTGTGTCCAATTGTTTGTGACCCTATGGAGTGTAGCCCACCAGTCTCCTCTGTCCATGTGAATTTCCAGCCAAGAATCCTGCAATGGGTTGCCATGCCCTTCTCCAGGGTATCTTCCCAGCCCAGCGATTGTACCTATATCTAATACTTTCTTGCATTGGCAAACTGGTTCTTTACCAGTAGTGCCACCTCAGAATCCTGGTGGTTTCCCCTACTTTCTTCAATTTAAGCATGTATTTTGCAATAAGGAGCTCATGATCTGAGCCACAATCAGCTCCAGGTCTTATATTTTACTGACTATATAGAGCTTCTCCATCTTCAGCTTCAAAGAATACACTCAATCTGATTTCAATATTGACCATCTGTTGATGTCCATATGTAGAGCCATCTCTTGTATTGTTGGACAATAGTGTTTGCTATTGACCAGCATCTCCTCTTGACAAAACTATTAACCTTTGCTGTGCTTCATTTTGTGCTCCAAAGCCAAACTTGCCTGTTATTCCAGGTATTTCTTGACTTCCTACTTTTATATTCCAGTATCCTATGATGAAAAAGAAATCTTTTTTTTTTTTTTTTTTTTTGACGTTAGTTCTAGAAGGTCTTGTAGGTCTCCATAGAACCATTCAATTTCATCTTCTTTGGTGTTAGTGATTGGGGCAAAGACTTGAATTACTGTGATATTGAATGGTTTGCCTTAGAAACAAACTGAGACCATTCTTTTGTTTTTGCGATTGCACCCAAATACTGCATTTTAGAATTTTTTGTTGACTATGAGGGCTAATCCATTTCTTCTAAGGGATTATATTCTAAGGATATAATTCTGGCTTCTCAATTCTGTTGCATATATCTATATCTACTCTTATACCAGCATCACACAGTGTTGATTATTGTAATTTTATATTTCATCATTAAGTTTTGAAGTTGGACAGTGTAAGTCTACTGGTTTTGTCTTAAAAAGAAGCTGCTGATATTTTGATAGAGATTTCATTGAACATATATAGTCAACTGGGAGAATTTTATCTTAACAATATTGAGTTTTCTATTTGATGAGCATAGAATATGTCTCTACTTATGCAGATCTTTAAATTCTCTTAGTAATATTTTACTAAGTGATGGAAGTAGGATCTGATGCTGTAAAGAAAATTGCTGCATAAGAACCTGGAATGTTAGGTCCATGAATCAAGGTTAATTGGAAGAGGTCCAACAGGAGATGGCAAGAGTGAAAATAGACATTTTAGGAATCAGTGAATTAAAATGGATGGGAATGGGTGAATTTAATTCAGATGACCATTACATCTACTATTATGGGCAAGAATCCCTTAGAAGAAATGGAGTAACCCTCATAGTCAACAAAAGAGTCCGAAATGCATTTCAGTTCTGTTCAGTTGCTCAGTTGTGTCCAACTCTTTGTGACCCTATGGACTTCAGCACACCAGGCTTCCCTGTCCATCACCAAGTTCAAGAACTTGCTCAAACTTTTGTCCATCAAATAGGTGATGCCATCTGACCATCTCATCCTCTGTTGTTCCCTTTTTCTCCTGCCTTCAATCTTTCCCAGCATCAGGGTCTTTTCCAGTGAGTCGGTTCTTCACATCAGGTGGCCAAAGTATTGGAGTTTCAGCTTCAACATCAGTCCTTCCAATGAGTATTCAGGACTGATTTCCTTTAGGATTGACTGACTGTATTCACTTGTTCATTGATTGAAATGCAGTACTTGGGTGCAATCTCAAAAACTACAGAATGATCTCTGTTCATTTCCAAGGAAAAACATTCAGTATCACAGAAATCCAAGTCTATGTCCCAATCAGTAATGCTGAAGATGCTGAAGTTGAATGGTTCTAAGTTTGAAGGTAAATCAATCAACAGTGGATTCATTTCTATGAATCACCTTCTGAAACTAGTAAATCAATAAAAGTCTCATCAAACAACTCTCCCTAGACTAACATCGGTTTCCTCCTGCTGCAATACTATCAGCCAAACAACAATTGTTCAACCAAAATATTCATAAAAAATTAAAAGTCTACTGTTTTAAAAGGCTTGCTTAACCATTATAGATTTCCTTCATTTTAAATAACACATTAATCTTATTGTTTCAAATACTGTATGGTAGTCTCTGTCTATAGCTACCTCTATTTAAATAATCGGAAGATTGTCTTTATTAGATTTTCAAATGTTAATTATCCATTCATTTGTAATCCTTATAACCAGAAAGTTATGCAATTTTTTCTTAACATTGCCTCTACTAGTAGACATGACACAGTCTATTTTTTACTTAGAAAACCATGTATCTTTCTCTTCACTTTGTCTTCCCTCACTTTACCTCTCCCTTTCCCTTTCTCTCAATAACCTACATCAAAGACAAATTGAGCTATTATAGTGTAATTCAGATAGGGATTTCCATAATACCCAAGAAAATGATAAATATATAAATATAGCTTAATGCTTACCTATTGTATAACAAATTTATATTCACAAATCTGAAACAACTAGGAAGTAACCTATTGTTTCAAACTCTCCAGCCATTTCTCAAATAAAAGGTAAAATATTTTATGACTCAACTTTATAAATATATAAGAAGTGCAGAAAATTATTATAAATCAAATGAGCTTTAAGAATCTTGGATTATTGTAAAAATATTTAGCAGTTTGTAAAATTTTAGCAGATGATGTGCATCTTATTTCAATGTTTGTACTTATTTTAGATTTTATGAGGGTTTTTTGAATATTTCTAAGATAATAAAACATCTCTTCAGAAGATATTCTTATTGAATAATTCTTGTTAGGCTGAAATATGTCTTAATTCATTGACATACTTGGCTTTTTCATGACAGACAGTCCATACCCACTGAATGTGTGTGCTGCTCTAAAACTTTATTTTTTTCTCATTTTTCATTATGATTTATCAAATTTAGGAAAGAAGTATGCTTTAGCAATTTAGCATGCTCCCTTTAAAGGATATGAAAGAAAGCATGTAGAATGATTTTATCACCTCAGCAAACAAAATTACCTTGTAGACCATGGCATTATGTACAGAAAAACATCTAATATTTACCATGTGTACAAAGTGAAGGTATAATTAACATAACTGGATATTAAAGTACATCATAGCCACAGAAAAATATATGAAGTGGTTACAAAGGACAATTGATAGCATCACTTTATTACAAATTATGAGAATGTGCTTTTTTAATGGGCATGAGAAAAGTTCCTATGTTAGATTATTGATCAAATAAACACATTGTAGGTTTCATTAAAAAGGAATGCAGAGTAAATAAACTATGATATATTTTGGGACAGTATGGGTTTTCAAAAAGATTTCTAGTTAAGCTTGATTAATTTATACATGGTGTATCTTAATTATTCCTGTATAAATGTTATCAGCATAAAGTGTTTTTTTTAATCTAAAAATAATCTAATAATCTTGTTATATTATGTGATATGTTAAGGAATATCCATCTATCATTTCTCTAAACCATGAACCCACATCAGTCACTCTTATTGTCAAGCTTGCTTTCTCACAGAGTAAGTTATAACTTATAGTGGGGATACTACTAAAAGCTGCAATTTGCCATTGCTCTTTGAGTCCCTTTGATTATTTACTTGATAAATATGGAGGAGTAGAAATCACCCCTCTCATTCAAATGGAGTGGCTCTAATATAAAATTAATCTTTAAAATTAATTAGCACATGACTTAAGATTAGATTATTTATAGCACCTCTCCCTTACCTCCTGACCATCTGAGAAGAGCTTCATCTTCATGAATACTATACTTAAGGCTACAACATAGGAAATGAAGTATATTTCCACAATTTTGGATCCCTTCTAAATATGCTGTAGTTTAAGTCTTGTGATTTTTAGCCTATAATTTAGCACATATAAGATTTAATATCATTAACTTTATATTAAACAACTTCTGGCAGTTGTAAGCATTAATTGGATAAAGTACATCTATATCTCAAAGTGATTTTTAAAAGAATAAAGAGTTTACACAACATCATCTATACAATATAGGGCATTAAGTAAAGGAATAGAAATCACATACACATTCTATGCTGGGGTAATAATAGTGTTCCTCAAAGTACTGTGACAGCCACATATTTCAAACTAGAGATATGTTGCCACTGTGAATGCTAAGACACAGAAGTCTCTTTCTTACCCAAAAGAATTATGATCATACACATTCTATACTGCTTTGAAGATGAGGAAAGAATATGCCTTAATGAGGACCAGATGATCTTCCCTTGGTCATACTAGCCAACAAATCATTGAATTCTTAGATAAAATAATTGCAAATTGGTGTAAAAATTATACATTATATTAGAGGATTGGTTTCAGTTAAGGCTATGTTATCTATATATTATGTCTTATATAATATGGATCTTAAAGAAATCAACAGTAATCTTTTGCTGTCTTTTTTTTAATTATTATTTTAACTTTAGTTTACTTTACAATACTGTATTGGTTTTGCCATACATTGACTTGAATCCACCACGGGTGTACATGCGTTCCCAAACATGAACCCCCTTCCACCTCCCACCCCATAACATCTCTCTGGGTCATCCCCATGCACCAGCCCCAAGCATCCTGCATCCTGCATCGGACATAGACTGGCGATTCCTTTCTTACATGATAGTATACATGTATCAATGCCATTCTCCCATCTCATCCCACCCTCTCCCTCTCCCACAGAGTCCAAAATTCCACTCTACACATCTGAGTCTCTTTTGTTGTCTCGCATACAGGGTATCACCACCATCTTTCTAAATTCCATATATATGCGTTAGTATACTGTATTGGTGTTTTTCTTTCTGGCTTACTTCACTCTGTATAATTGGCCACAGTTCCATCCACCTCATTAGAATGAATTTAAACGTATTCTTTTTAATGGCTGAGTAATACTCCATTCTGTATATGTGCCACAGCTTTCTTATCCATTCATCTGCTGATGGATATCTAGGTTGTTTCCATGTTCTGGCTATTATAAACAGTGCTGCAATGAACATTGGGGTACATGTGTCTCTATTCTGGTTTCCTCGGTGTGTATGCCCAGCAATGGGATTGCTGGGTTAAAAGGCAGTTCTATTTGCAATTTTTAAAGGAATCACCACACTGTTCTGCATAGTGGCTGTACTAGTTTGCATTCCCACCAACAGTGTAGGACGGTTCCCTTTTCTCCACACCCTCTCCAGCATTTATTGCTTGCGGACTTTTGGATCGCAGCCATTCTAACTGGTGTGAAGTGGTACCTCATTGTGGTTTTGATTTGCATTTCTCTGATAATGAGTGATGTGGAGCATCTTTTCATGTGTTTGTTAGCCATCCGTATGTCTTCTTTGGAGAAATGTCTATTTAGTTCTTTGATCCATTTTTTGATTGGGTCGTTTATTTTTCTGGAATTGAGCTGCATAAGTTGCTTGTATATTTTTGAGATTAGTTGTTTGTCAGTTGCTTCATTTGCTATTATTTTCTCCCATTCCGAAGGCTGTCTTTTCACTTTGCTTATAGTTTTCTTTGTTGTGCAGAAGCTTTTAATTTTAATTAGATCCCATTTGTTTATTTTTGCTTTAATTTCCAGAATTCTGGGGGGTGGATCATAGAGGATCCTGCTGTGATTTATGTCAGAGAGTGTTTTGCCTATGTTCTCCTCTAGGAGTTTTATAGTTTCTGGTCTTACATTTAGATCTTTAATCCATTTTGAGTTTATTTTTGTGTGTGGTGTTAGAAAGTGATCTAGTTTCATTCTTTTACAAGTTGTTGACCAATTTTCCCAGTACCACTTGTTAAAAAGATTGCCTTTACTCCATTGTATATTCTTGCCTCCTTTGTCGAAGATAAGGTGTCCATAGGTGTGTGGATTTATCTCTGGGCTTTCTATTTTGTTCCATCGATCTATATTTCTGCCTTTATGCCAGTACCATACTGTCTTGATGACTGTGGCTTTGTAGTAGAGCCTGAAGTCAGGCAAGTTCATTCCTCCAGTTCCATTCTTCTTTCTCAAGATTGCTTTGGCTCTTCGAGGTTTTTTGTATTTCCATATAAATCTTGAAATTATTTGTTCTAGTTCTGTGAAAAATACCGCTGGTAGTTTGATAGGGATTGCATTGAATTTGTAGATTGCTTTGGGTAGTATACTCATTTTCACAATATTAATTCTTCCGATCCATGAACATGGTATATTTCTCCATCTATTAGTGTCCTCTTTGATTTCTTTCATCAGTGTTTTATAGTTTTCTATATATAGGTCTTTAGTTTCTTTAGGTAGATATATTCCTAGGTATTTTATTCTTTTCGTTGCAATGGTGAATGGAATTGTTTCCTTAATTTCTTTTTCTACTTTCTCATTATTAGTGTAAAGGAATGCAAGGGATTTCTGTGTGTTGATTTTATATCCTGCAACTTGACTATATTCGTTGATTAGCTCTAGTAATTTTCTGGTGGAGTCTTTAGGGTTCTCTATGTAGAGGATCATGTCATCTGCAAACAGTGAGAGTTTTACTTCTTCTTTTCCAATGTGGATTCCTTTTATTTCTTTTTCTGCTCTGATTGCTGTGGCCAGAACTTCCAGAACTATGTTGAATAGTAGCGGTGAGAGTGGGCACCCTTGTCTTGTTCCTGACTTTAGGGGAAATGCTTTCAATTTTTCACCATTGAGGATAATGTTTGCTGTGGGTTTGTGTTGAGGTATGTTCCTTCTATTCCTGCTTTCTGGAGAGTTTTTTTTCATAAATGGATGTTGAATTTTGTCAAAGGTCTTCTCTGCATCTATTGAGATAACCATATGGCTTTTATTTTTCAATTTGTTAATGTGGTGAATTACATTGATTGATTTGCGGATATTGAAGAACACTTGCATCCCTGGGATAAAGCCCACTTGGTCATGGTGTATGATCTTTTTAATGTGTTGTTGGATTCTGATTGCTAGAATTTTGTTGAGGATTTTTGCATCTATGTTCATCAGTGATATTGGCCTGTAGTTTTCTTTTTTTGTAGCATCTTTGTCAGGTTTTGGTATTAGGGTGATGGTGGCCTCATAGAATGAGTCTGGAAGTTTACCTTCCTCTGCAATTTTCTGGAAGAGTTTGAGTAGGATAGGTGTTAGCTCTTCTCAAAATTTTTGGTAGAATTCAGCTGTGAAGCCATCTGGACCTGGACTTTTGTTTGCTGGGAGATTTCTGATTACGGTTTCAATTTCTGTGCTTGTGATGGATCTGTTAAGGTTTTCTATTTCTTCTTGGTTCAGTTTTGGAAAGTTGTACTTTTCTAAGAATTTGTCCATTTCTTCCACATTGTCCATTTTATTGGCATATAACTGCTGATAGTGTACTAAGTTAAATAATTTTTTCAAATAGAATCCTAGATGGAGACTAGAAGAGTGAAACCATTAATTCATGTCAGAATTTTGTTGCTTAAATGGGGAAACAGTAGATTTTATAAGTGATAAAAACTTAATAACATTTAAATGTTATATTATACAGCATTTATTGTTCAAAACATGGAATGGATATTATTATTTCCCTGATCATTTTGGAGTGAAAGATTCTAAGCAGAAATCATAACAGTTAATTGCCCAAGGTCACTGAATTTATAAAGTAGCAGAGCTAGAAGTTGAATCCAACCATTCTACCTCAGAACACATAATTATAATCATTACATGAGTCGAGTGGCATGGTATTTTAGTGAAATATTTTTATCCTTTACACATGATATAGGCACAGAGTTAGGGGCTGAAGCTCCTCTGAAAGGTAATGAAGATCTGTAGGCATAAAAATCGACCTATGGAAAGGAATAACATTTTTCCTGTGGAGCCATAGGCTTATCTCTTATGAGGGGAAGAAATCTATACACTTGGGCAAGAAAAGTCAATGCCTTTTGAGGGAAGATACAGTTGATGCAACCCTTATGGCAGAAAGTGAAGAGGAACTAAAAAGCTTCTTGATGAAAGTAACAGAAGCTCAACATTCAGAAACTAAGATCAGGACATCTGGTTTAATCACTTCATGGGAAATAGATGAGGAAACAGTGTCAGGCTTTTTTTTTTTTTTGAGGCTCCAAAAGCACTGCAGATGGTGATTGCAGCCATGAAATTAAAAGACTTTTACTTCTTGGAAGGAAAGTTATAACCAACCCAAATAGCATATTCAAAATCAGATATATTACTTTGCCAACAGAGGTCCATCTAGTCAAGGCTATGGTTTTTCCAGTAGTCATGTATGGATGTGAGAGTTGGACTGTGAAGAAGGCTGAGCGCCAAAGAATTGATGCTTTTGAACTGTGGTGTTGGAGAAGACTCTTGAGAATCACTTGGACTGCAAGGAGATCCAACCAGTCCATCCTGAAGGAGATCAGCCCTGGGTGTTCATTGGAAGGAATGATGCTGAAGCTGACACTCCAGTAATTTTGGCCACCTCATGCGAAGAGTTGACTCACTGGAAAAGACTCTGATGCTGGGAGGGATTGGAGGCAGAAGGAGAGTGGGACGACAGAGGATGAGATGACTGAATGCATCACTGACTCGATGGACATGAGTTTGAGTGAACTCCGGTAGTTGGTGATGGGCAGGGAGGCCTGGCGTGCTGTAGTACATGGGGTCACAAAGAGTCAGACACGACTGAGCGACTGAAGTGAACTGACAGTTGGCAAGAGTACAGAGAACTCTAATATCTAGTTTATAACTTTTAAAAGAATAATATATAAATCTTGGTCATATAAAGCTTGCTCATAGAGAGTTTGAGGCATTAAACAAAACAGAAATATAGCTATCAAATAAAATAATAAGGCAATGAAATTATAGATGATACTCTAGCTACTTCCACGTGTGTTCCTGAACAACAGAATTAATTCTGATTTGTTGAAAATATAAATTCCTAAGCCCATTTTATACCTGCTGAATTAAAATATTAGGGATATGAATATGGAATCTTTGGGTTTCATAAGCTAAGTGATTCTATAAAATCTTAGGCAAATTTTGCTTTGAAGTAAAGTAAGGTTTTCTTCAGATAGAAAGCCCTTTATATATTTCTCTGGGGTGAAAAACAGAAACAGC
The DNA here is from genome assembly GCA_006410935.1 of Redunca redunca. NCBI lineage: Eukaryota > Metazoa > Chordata > Mammalia > Artiodactyla > Bovidae > Redunca > Redunca redunca. The sequence goes on from SJYQ01003597.1 coordinate 43,437, forward strand.
CTTACATGAGATTTGTTAACAGGTGTTATAACCAAGAATTTGTCCATTCAGTTCAGTTCAGTTCAGTAGCTCAGTCATGTCCGACTCTTTGCTACCCCATGAATCGGAGCACGCCAGGCCTCCCTGTCCATCACTAACTCCCAGAGTTCGCTCAGACCCACATCCATTGAGTCGGTGATGCCATCCAGCCATCTCATCTTCTGTCGTCCCCTTCTACTACAGCCCCCAATCCCTCCCAGCATCAGAGTCTTTTCCAGTGAGTCAACTCTTCACATGAGGGGGCCAAAGTACTGGAGTTTCAGCTTTACCATCATTCCTTCCAAAAACACCCAGCATTGATCTCCTTCAGAATGGACTGGTTGGATCTCCTTACAGTCCAAGGGATTCCAAGAGTCTTCTCCAACACCACAGTTCAAAAGCATCCATTCTTCAGCACTCAGCTTTCTTCACAGTCCAACTCTCACATCTATACATGACTACTGGAAAAACCATAGCCTTGACTAGACCGACCTTACTTGGCAAAGTAATGTCTCTGGTTTTCAATATGTTATATAGGTTGATCATAACTTTTCTTCCAGGGAGCAAGCGTTTTTTAATTTCATGGCTGCAGTCATCGTCTGCAGTGATTTTGGAGCCTCAAAAAATAAAGTCTGACACTTTTTCCACTGTTTCCCCATCTTTTTCCCATGAAGTGATGGGACCAGATGCCATGATCTTCGTTTTCTGAATGTTGAACTTTAAGTCAACTTTTTCACTCTCCACTTTCACTTTCATCAAGACGCTTTTTAGTTCTTCTTCACTTTCTGCCATAAGGGTTGTGTTATCGTCACATCTGAGGTTAGTGATATTTCTCCCAGCAATCTTGATTCCAACTTGTGTTTCTTCCAGTCCAGCGTTTCTCATGATGTACTCTGCATATAAGTTAAATAAGCAGGCTAACAATATACAGCCTTGACATACTCCTTTTTTCCTATTCGGAACCAGTCTGTTGTTTTGTGTCCAGTTCTAACTGTGGCTTCCTGACCTGTATATAGGTTTCTCAAGAGGCAGGTCAGGTGGTCTGATATTCCCATCTCTTTCAGAATTTTTCACAGTTATTGTGATCCACACAGTCAAAGGCTTTGGNTGTTTTGTGTCCAGTTCTAACTGTGGCTTCCTGACCTGCATATAGGTTTCTCAAGAGGCAGGTCAGGTGGTCTGATATTCCCATCTCTTTCAGAATTTTTCACAGTTATTGTGATCCACACAATCAAAGGCTTTGGTATAGTCAATAAAGCAGAAATAGATGTTTTTTCTGGAACTCTCTTGCTTTTCCAATGACCCAGCAGATGTTGGCAAATTGATCTCTGGTTCCTCTGCCTTTTCTAAAACCAGTTGAACATCTGGAATTTCACAGTTAGTGAAATTTCACAATTGCTGAAGCCTGGCTTAGAGATTTTGAGCATTACTTTACTAGCATGTGAGATGAGTGCAATTGTGCAGTAGTTTGAGCATCTTTGGCACTGCCTTTCTTTGGGATTGGATTGAAAACTGACCATTTCCATTCCTGTGGCCACTGCTGAGCTTTCTAAATCTGCTGGCATATTGAGTGCAGCACTTCCATAGCATAATCTTTCAGGATTTGAAATAGCTCAACTGGAATGCCATCATCTACACTAGCTTTGTTCATAGTGATGCTTTCTAAGGCCCACTTGACTTCACATTCCAGGATGTCTGGCTCTAGGTGAGTGATCACAGCATCGTGATTATCTTGGTCATGAACATCCTTTTTCTACAGTTCTTCTGTGTATTATTGCCACCTCTTCTTAACATCTTCTGCTTCTGTTAGGTCCATACCATTTCTGTCCTTTATCGAGTCCATCTTTGCATGAAATGTTCCCTTGGTATCTCTAATTTTCTTGAAGAGATCTCTAGTCTTTCACATTCTGTTGTTTTCCTCTATTTCTTTGCATTGATTGCTGAGGAAGGCTTTCTTATTTCTTCTTGCTATTCTTTGGAACTCTGCATTCAGATGCTTATATCTTTCCTTTTCTCCTTTGCTTTTTGCTTCTCTTCTTTTCATAGGGATTTTTAAGGCCTCCCCAGACAGCCATTTTGCTTTTTTGCATTTCTTTTCCATGGGGATGGTCTTGATCTCTGTCTCCTGTACAATGTCAAGAACCTCCATCCATAGTTCTTCAGGCACTCTATCTATCAGATCTAGGCCCTTAAATCTATTTCTCACTTCCACTGTATAATCATAAGGGATTTGATTGAAGTCATACCTGAATGGTCTAGTGGTTTTCCCTACTTTCTTCAATTTAAGTCTTAAATTGGCAATAAGGAGTTCATGATCTGAACCATAGTCAGCTCATGGTCTTGTTTTTGTTGACTGTATAGAGCTTCTCCATCTTTGGCTGCAAAGAATATAATCAATCTGATCTTAGCGTTAACCATCTGGTGATGTCCATGTGTAGAGTCTTCTCTTGTGTTGTTGGAAGAGGGTGTTTGCTATGACCAGTGCATTTTCTTGGCAAAACTCTATTAGTCTTTCCCCTGCTTCATTCCGCATTCCAAGGCCAAATTTGCCTGTTACTCCAGATGTTTCTTGACTTCCTACTTTTGCATTCCAGTCCCCTATAATGAAAAGGACATCTTTCTTGGGTGTTAGTTCTAAAAGATCTTATAGTTCTTCATAGAACCGTTCAACTTCAGCTTCTTCAGTGTTACTGGTTGGGAAATAGACTTGTATTACTGTGATATTGAGTGGTTTGCCTTGGAAACGAACAGAGATCATTCTATCATTTTTGAGATTGCATCCAAGTACTGCATTTCAGATTATTCTGTTGACCATGATGGCTACTCTATTTCTTCTAAGAGATTCCTTCCTACAGTAGTAGATCTAATGGTCATCTGAGTTAAATTCACCCATTTCAGTCCATTTTAGTTCTCTGATTACTAGAATGTCAACATTCACTCACCATCTCCTATTTGACCACTTCCAATTTGCCTTGATTCATGGACCTGACATTCCAGGTTCCTATGCAATATTGCTCTTTATAGCATTAGACCTTGCTTCTATCACCAGTCACATCCACAACTGGGTATTATTTTTGCTTTGGATCCATCCCTTCATTCTTTCTGGAGTTATTTTTCCACCATCTCCAGTAGCATATTGGGCACCTACCAACCTGGGGAGTTCCTCTTTCAGTATTCTATCATTTTGCCTTTTCATACTGTTCATTGGGTTCCCAAGGCAAGAATACTGAAGTGGTTTGCCATTCCCTTCTCCAGTGGACCACATTCTGTCAGACCTTTCCACCATGACCTGCCTGTCTTGCTTGGCCTCACGGGCATGACTTAGTTTCACTGAGTTAGACAAGGCTGTGATCCTAGTGTGATTAGATTGAGTGTGTCTGACTTCTGATGCCCTCTTGCAACACCTACCCTCTTACTTGGGTTTATCTTATCTTGGATGTGGGTTATCTCCTCACGGCTGCTCCAGCAAAGTGCAACCGCTGCTCCTTACCTTGGATGAGGAATATCTCCTCTCCACAGCCCCTCCTGACCTTGAAGGTGGAATAGCTCCTCTAGGTCCTGCTGCACCTGCGCAGCCACCGCTTCTTGGATGTGGGGTTGCTCCTCCCGGCTGCCACCCCTGGCCTTGGGTGGAGGGTAGCTCCTCCCAGCCACTGCCCCTGACCTTGAATGTGGGGTAGCTCCTCTTGGCTGCTCCTGCACTGTAGCAGCCTGGCATTCTCGGCCACCGCCCATGACCTTGGACCCGGAGTAGCTCCTCTTGGTTGCCACCCCTGACCTTGGACGTGGGGTAGCTCCTCTCAGCCGTTCCTGTGCCATCGCAGCCTTGACTCTCAGCTATTGCCCCTCACCTCGGACGTGGAGTAACTCGTCTTGGCCGTTGCTCCTCAGGCATGGGCTCCTCCCGGCTTCCCTTATGAAATATCTAAACACATACACAGACACACACATACATGAATGCCAATAGCCTTAGATATAAAAGTTTAAAAGGAAACAACTACTATACATTAAGAGAGTTCTTATGAAACCCCATATTGTCTTCAAACTATACAAAAACACCTGTAGTTTATAGTTTGCTTATTTCAAGTTATTATTCACTAAACAGGATCTTCTGATAAAATCATATTCTGCGTGTAAGCAGAATTTTAAAAACTAAAAAGCAGATTACCACTGAAATCTGATTGCTAAGAGAAGCAATGAAGGTTTTAATGAAAATCAAATATTTCTCTGAAGTAAGCTAATTCAGGACCTAAAAGAAACTTTAATATGCTTTAAACTTTCTTTTATTTTACCATTTTGTTTATGAAAAGATCTATATTACTACACGTGTATATATTACTACACTCAATGTATTTGTTGTAGGCAATAGTTTGTGTAGTTTAAAATACTGATGTACAAAGCCAATACAGGTGATAGTGAAAACTATATCAGGGTTTATCAGATGTGATTGAGGAATTAGAGTAATTCTTCATATCAAAGAATCTCGGCTGCCCAAATAGGTATAAAGACACTTATTCAATGTTAAATATGTACCCTAACCAATATCTTGGGCTTCCCAGGTGCCTCAGTGGTCAAGAATCCACCTGCCAATGTGGGAGATGCAGGTTTGATCCCTGGGTCGGGAAGATCCCCTGAAGAAAAAAATGGCAACTCACCCCAGTATTCTTGCCTGGGAAATCCCATAGACAGAGGAGCCTGGCAGACTACAGTCCATGGGGTCACAAAAGAGTTGGACATGACTAAATGACTAAAATAACAACCAACGTCTTAAGTGCTCCAGTAGAAATGGAATAAATATCAAATAAATGTATAACTAAACCAGATGATTATCAGCCTGAATCTAATTAGAAATAAATTATCAGTTTAATTATATGTAGTAAAAATATTTTCAAAGTAGATTTAGCTTTAGAGTCAATAGTCAAATTTAAGTATAAAACTTTTGAGAAGCATATTGTGAAATTGTCTACATTATGTGCCTTTAAATATTTACTTCCCTAAAATTAAGATACACAAGTAATAAATAGTTTTCTAGAAAATAGATTGTAGTTTATTAAAAGGCAGAAATTACTTTGAAAACATCAAATTTTTTCATAGTTCTAATACTTCTAATAAAGTGTTTCCATTTTTTATTTGCTCTATATAATGTCTTTCATAATATATTTTTCCACATTAA
>SJYQ01003597.1:48776-58784 GCA_006410935.1 Redunca redunca
AAAAAAAAAAATGGGAATACTACACAGATTTGATGGATTTTCTGAAATCAGAAATATATATTTCAAACATGTCTAAGACATTCATGTGAAGTGTCAGGTTGTATATTATTCTCATTGTTCAGACTGATTTATTGCACACCTATGCACAAGTTTTCTCAGCATTAATAAAATGTCAGTGTCATCAAAGCATCTGTATTATTAGGTTGGGATTTGTTTAAAGAATAGCTTCTTGGTATATTTTAACATTTTAGTTATGTAGTGATTTTTTTTGATACTCTATATGTAACAGTCATTTTTAAAATGTCAAATGTACAAAAATCTCTAATAATCCATCTATCAACTGGCCACCAATAAATCCTGGAATCTATCCATATTCCAAAACTATAGTGGCTATTTCTTTCTAATAATGTATGTTTTGGATGTGATTAGGTGCACTGGTCTGGACTTCAGCAAAAAGAAGAAATGCTATAGAGTGTAACTTGTTTGGGATCACCTTAGAGTATCAGCCATTCAGCTCACTGTAAGTGTTCACTGAAGCACAACGCCTGACAATATGGGACAGTCACCCACTGCTGAGAATCAACAAAAGCAGCAATGTCAGAACTCACCAGTGCAACTGGCAAATCTTTCAAATTGTCATACTCCTTTCCCCTCAGGGAGGGCCCTTAGAGATAGTACATGTTGTCACTTGTAAAATTAGAATTGTCTTATATAAGTTCATCCTGATGCCATGTTTTTAAGTCAGTTTATTCTTTAAAAAAAGAAGGAAAGAAAAAGAAACCAGAAAAAAAAATAGATGTTTTTCCAAGAGAAGAGACAGAAATAAATTATGAGAGATAAAAAGTAAACAAACATAAGAATATTGTAATCATCTATGGAAAGACCTAAGTATGCATTGAAAGGCTCACTAAATTTCAAGATAGATTAATAAGAAAAGATATACCTGGACATGTTTGTGAAAAATTTTGAACTTTAAGCATGAAGCATAAATCATATGTTTCCAGAGAGAATGTAGAGATTTTCAGCAAAGTAAAAGATTTCCTTTATTATTAGACTTCCACCTGCTACCCTGGGAAGTAAAGTCGAAGGAAATCACTTCTATAACTAAGATACAGTGAAAAGTGAAGTTGCTCAGTCGTGTCTGACTCTTTGTGACCCCATGGACTGTAGCCTAACATCCATGGAATTTACCAGGCAAGAGTACTGGAGTGGGTTGCCATTTCCTTCTCCAGGGGATCTTCCTCACCCAGGAATCAAACCTGGGTCTCCCACATTGCAGGCAGACGCTTTTACCATCTGAACCACCAGGGAAGCCAAGGTATTGTTATTCTACTAGAGAGAAATACAGAAAACTATTATAGGCAGATATTCAGATCTTCTGTCACCCAAGAATCTGATCTGAATCATATATTTCTCAAATAGCTAATGAAACGACAAATGACATCAAAAGAAATGAAGAGAACAAAGCATGGGGATAAATGTCTTGATATACATATCTCTTTCTCTATAGCTTACAAGAAAGATACAGATATAGATGAACTTAAAGATATGTCAGAAGTATATAAATATAAGGGACATAGTAAAAGTAAGATTTTAATAAGTGCACCACTAACTTAGCAAAATTTAGGAGTTGAGAAGGGAATTTCAGGAAACCTTTCAAGAAACTCATTGAGGAAACAATAAAGAAGGGAAACAGAGGAAGGAAGGTAAATATCACCTAACATTTTAATGTGTAAGTTGTGTTTTGGATCTTGAATAAGTACATTGTGTGAAGCAAGGTACCCAAAAGGAAGAAACGTCCTGTCTTGTATACAAAAATTATTAGAATCATCTGTGCCTGCTCAAAACTGCAGAGAAAGTCATGAATTCATGCGGAAACAAGGTACAAGAATGGAGATGAGCAAGAAAATACATCTGAGATTTCAGTTATTCTAAATATAACCATAATATTCTGCTAGATAAATAAGAACATGCCTAAAGGTACTGGTCATGAATTTAAAGGGAGGATACCCAGCAGGGATGCCTTTCTCTAGTTAAAGTCAGTTGTGGAGGCACAGATATGAAATAGACAGGTTCAGAATTTACCAAACGCTAAATTTCCAGGAAAAAAAAATAGTCAGAAGAGCAGAAGATATATACATGGGAGAGATTATAATAGGTTGGCTATAAAATAGGATATGTAAAGGGGGAAAGAAAGAATAAAAAGTGGTAGAATAACTGAATTTTAAGTCTTGGTAAAGTACAAATATTAGTGGAGTTGAGGTATTGAAGGATGTTAGCAGGAAAAAAACTAGAATATGATTATTAGAGATAGGAGAATGAGAGACACCCTGATTTATGCTGCTGTTGATTTAAACACAGATTTCAGGATGACAATATGATGAAGCTAGGATGGAAAGATAACTTTAGAAGATAAGTTCAGTAAAGTGAAAATGTATGCTAAGCTAACTAGAATATGAGAAAATAAATATGCACTTAAAATTAATTGCAAACATTAATATATTAGACTCAACATTCAAGAAACTAAGGTCATGGCATCCAGTCCCATCACTTCATGGCAAATGTATATGCTTAGTTGCTCAGTCATGTCCAACTCTTTGCAACCCTATAGACTATAGCTTGCCAGGCTCCTCTGTCCATGGGGAGTATTCCTCCATGCAGGAATACTGGAGTGGGTTCCCATGCCCTCCTCCAGGGGCTCTTTCCAATCCAGGGATCAAACTCAGGTCTCCTGCATTCTTTATTGTCTGTGCTACCAGGGAACCCCTCATGGCAAATAAATAGGGAAACAATGGAAACAGTGACAGACTGTATTTTATCAGGCTCCAAAATCACTGCAGCCACAAAATTGAAAGATGCTTGCTCCTTGGAAGAAAAGCTATGACAAACCTAGACAGCATATTAAAAACAGAGACATCACTTTGCCAAAAACGGTCTGTATAGTCAAAGCTATGATTTTTTCAGTAGTCATGCTGGAGAAGGGATTGGCACTTACTCCAATATTCTTGGGCTTCCCTGGTGTCTCAACTGGTAAAGAATCCTCCTGCAAGGAGGGAGACCTGAGTTTGATCCCCCTGAAGAAGGGAAAGGCTACCAACTCCAGTATTCTGGCCTAGACAATTTCATGAACAGTATAGTCCATAGGGTTGCAAAGAGTTAGACACAATTAAGTGACTTTCACTTTCATAGTAATTGCTTTCATGTATGGATGTAAGAGTTGGACCATAAAGAAGGCTGGGTACCACAGAATTGATGCTTTCAACTTTAGTGCTGGAGAAGACTCTTGAGAGACCCTTGGACTGCAAGAAAATCAAACCAGTCAATCCTAAAGGAAATGAACCCTGAATTTTTATTCGAAGGACTGATGCTGAAGCTCCAGTACTTTAGCCACCTGATGCGAAAGGCTTATGCTTTGGAAAAGACCCTGATGCTGGGAAAGATTGAAAGCAGGAAGAGAAGGGTGCAACAGAGGATGAAATGGTTGGATGGCATCACTGACTCAATGGACCTAAATTTGAGCAAACTTAGGGAGACAATGGAAAACAACCTGGAGTGCTGCAGTCCATGAGGTCTCAGAGTCGGACATGACTGAGTAACTGAACAACAAATACTACAATTTTAAAAAGGCAAAAGAAATATGACATAAAAACCTAGATAGAAATTTATATATAGTTATTTAAACTAGATAAAAATATCCAAAGCATAACCAAGTAACCAGAAGTATTGATAACAGTATATTTAATTTATACATAAATTAGCATACTTGTATAGCCCATATAATATATTAATACTTTTTCATGTTGATAGACTATTAGAAAATNATAAAATTAAAAAAGAAGAAAATGGAGCTGGAGGAATCAGGCTCCTTACTTCAAACTGCACTACCAAGAATACAGTCATCAAAACAGTATGATACTGGCACAAAAACAGAAACATATAAAGATAGAACAATAATACAAGCTACAAAGTCCAGAAATAAACTCACACATCTATGGTCAACTAATCTATGATAAGGAAGCAAAAATATACAATGGAAAAAAGACAGTCTTTTCAATAAGTGGTGCTGGGAAAATTGGACAGCTACATATAAAGGGAAAAAAATAGAGCATTCTCTAACACCATATACAAAAATTATCTCAAAATGGATTAAAGACCTAAATGTAAGACCACACACTATAAAACTCTTATATACAAACATAGGTAGAACACTTTTTGGATTCACCTCCTAGAATAATAAAAATAAAAATGAAGACATATATAAACTTAGCCCAAACAAAGAACTAAAACTATTTGCAGCAACATGAATGGATCTAGAGATTATCATACTACATATATCATACTACATAAATCAAACTGAGAAAGGCAAATATCATATGGTATCACTTATATATGAAATCTAAAAAAAAAAAAAAGATACAGATGAGGTAGGTTTTAGTCACTAAGTCATGTCCTACTCATGCGACCCCATGGACTGTAGCTTGCCAGGCACCTCTGCCCATGGGATTTCCTAGGCAGGAATACTGGAGTGGGTTGCCATTTCCTTCTCCTGGTGACCCAGAGATTAAACCTGGGTCTCCTTCATTAGAGGCAGACTCTTGACCAACTGAATTGAGAAAACAGACTTCAAAAACAAACTTACGGTTAGCAAAGATGGGAGAAAGGATAAACTAGGAGTTTGAGATGAAAATATACACAGTACTATATATAAAATAGATAATTAATAGGAACCTACTGTACACCACAGGGAATACTACTCATTATTCTTTAATAACCTATGTGGTAATAGAATCTGAAAAAGAATGGAATATGTTTCTTTATAACTGAGTTACTTTGCTATACATTTGAAACTAACATAATATTGTAAATCAACTATATTCCAATAATAAATATAAATTAAACTGAAGCCAGAAATCTTGCAGATATAAAATTCTTTTTGTATCTACATTTCTTGTATTGTCTACGCTTTACTTTTCCATGCTTTTCTTTCATCCCAGAGTAATTTTTGCTAGTCATCTGGGCTTTTATTTTTCTTTAGTATCAGTACAGTTCATTAAGTCACACAGTAATGCCTGACTCTCTGTGATCCCATGGACTGCAGCACACCAGTCTTCCCTGTCCATCACCAACTCCCGGAGCTTGCTCAAATTCGTGTCCATTGAGCTGGTGATGCCATCCAACCGTCTCATCCTCCATCATCCCCTTCAATCTTTCCCAGCATCAGGGTCATTTCCAATAAGTCAGTTCGTCATATTAGGTGACCAAAGTATTGGAGTTTCAGCTTCAGCAGCAGTCCTTCCAATGAATACTCAGGACTGATTTCTTTTAAGATTGACAGGTTTGATTTCCTTGCAGTTCAAGGGAATCTCAAGAGTTTTCTTCAACACCACAGTTCAAAGTATCAATTCTCTGGTGTTCAGCTTTCTTTACAGTCCGACTCCCACATCCATAAATGACTACTGGAAAAACCATAGCTTTGACTAGAGGGACCTTGGTCAGCAAAGAGTAATGTCTCTGCTTTTTAATATGCTGTCTAGGTTTGTCATAGCTCTTTTTCCAAGGAGCAAGTGCTTTTTAATTTCATGGATGCAGTCACCAACTGCAGTGATTATGGAGCCCCCCAAAATAAAGTCTGTCACTGTTTCTATTGTTTCCGCATCTATTTGCCATGGAGTTATGGGACTGGAAGCCATGATCTTGGTTTTCTAAATGTTGAATTTTAAGCCAGCTTTTTCACTCTCCTCTTTCAATTCCATCAAGATGCTCTTTAGTTCGTCTTCACATTCTGCCGTTAAGAGTGGTGTCCTCTGCATATCTGAGATTATTGATATTTCTCCGGGCAGTCTTGATTCCAGCTAATGCTTCATCCAGTCTGGCATTTTGCATGATGTACTCTGCATATAAGTTAAATACACACGGTGACAATACAGCCTTGTCATAATCCTTTCACAATTTGGAACCAGTCCATTGTTCCAAGTTTGGTTCTGTTGCTTCTTGACCTGCATACAGATTTCTCAGGAGGCAGGTCAGGTGGTCTGTTATGCCCATCTCTTGAATAATTTTCCACAGTTTATTGTGATTCACACAGTCAAAAGCTTTGGCATAGTCAATAATGCAGAAATAGATGTTGTGTTTTTTTGTTGTTTTTTTTTTTTCTGGAATTCTCTTGCTTTTTCTATGATCCAACAGATGCTGGCAATTTGATCTATGGTTCCCCTGCCTTTTCTAAAACCAGCTTCATGTACTGTTGAAGCCTGACTTGGAAAAAGTTGAGTTTACTTTGCTAGTGTGTGAGATGAGTGCAATTGTGAGGTAGTTTGAATGTTCTCTGGCTTTGTCTTTCTTTGGGACTGAAATGAAAACTGACCTTTTCCAGTCCTGTTGCCACTACTGAGTTTTCCAAATTTGCTGGGATATTATGTACAGCACTTTCACACTATCATATTTTAGAATTTGGAATAGTTCAACTGGAATTCCATCATCTCTACTAGCTTTGTTTGTAATGATCCTTTCTAAGGCCTACTTGATGTTGCATTCCAGGATGTCTGGCTCTAGGTGAGTAATCACACCATCATGGCTATCTGGGTCATGAAGATCTTTTTTGTATACTTCTTCTGTGTATTCTTGCCACTTCTTCTTAATATCTTCTGCTTCTGTTAGGCCCATACCGTTTCTGTCTTTATCGTGCCCATCTTTACATAAAAAGTTCCCTTGGTATCTCTAAGTTCCTTGAAGAGACCTCTAGTTTTTTCCATTCTGTTGTTTTCCTCTATTTCTTTGCACTGATCTTTGAGAAAGTCTCATATCTCCTTGCTATTCTTTGGAACTCTGCATTCAAATAGGTATGTCTTCCCTTTTCTCTTTGCCTTTCACTTCTCTTCTTTTCTCAGCTATTTGTAAGGCCTCCTCAGACAACCATTTTGCCTTTATGTGTTTCTTTTTCTTATGGATGGTCTTGATCACTTTCTCCTGTACAGTGTCAAAAGCCTCCATCCATAGTTTTTCAGGCACTGTGTCTATCAGATCTAATCCCTTGAAACTGTCATTCACTTCCACTATATTATCATAAGGGATTCAATTGAGGTTATACCTGAATGGTCTAGTGGTTTCCCTACTTTCTTCAATTTGAGTCTTAATTTGGCAAGAAGGAGTTCATGATCTGGGCCACAGTCAGCTCCCAGTCTTCTTTTTTGCTGATATAGATCTTCTCTTTCTTTGGATGCAAAGAATATAATCAATCTGATTTTGATAGCAGATATCTGGTGATGTCCATGTAAGCCTTTGCCCTGCTTCATTTTGCACTCCAAGGTCAAATTTACCTGTTACTCCAAGTATCTCTTGATTTCCTACTTTTACATTCCAGTCCCGTACGATGAAAAGGACATCTTTTTGGGTGTTAGTTCTAGAAGGTCTTGTAGGTCTTCATAGAACTTTTCAACTTCAGCTTCTTCAGCATTACTGATTGGGGCATAGACTTGGATTACTGTGATATTAAGTGGTTTGCCTTGGAAACAAACAAAGATCATTCTGTAATTTTTGGGATTGCACCCAGGTATTGCATTTTGGACTCTTTTGTTGACTATGAGGGCTACTCCATTTCTTCTAAGGGAATCTTGCCCACAGTAGTAGATATAATGGTCATCTGAATTAAATTCACCCATTCCAGTCCATTTTAGTTCACTTAAATGGACATTCCTAAAATGTCAATATTCACTCTTGCCTTCTCCTGTTGACCACTTTCAGTTTACCTTGATTCATGCACCTACAAGTTCCTATGCAGTACTGTTCTTTACAGCATCAGACTGTACTTCTATCACCAGTCACATCCACATCTGAGAGTTGTTTTCAGTTTGGCTCCATCTCTTCATTTTTCTGGAGTTATTTCTCCATTTTTCTCCAGTAATATACTGGGCACCTACCGACCTGGGGAGTTCATCTCTCATTGTCATATCATTTTGCCCTTTTATACTATTCATAGTGTTCTCAAGGAAAGAATATCAAAGTGATTTACCATCCTCTTTATTTGCATTCTTTAGCATACAAATTATAAAAGCCCTTATAGTAAGTAATTTACTTGTTAATATCGTATGTCTCAGGATTTTGTCTGTCCTTTTATCTTGTAGTTCTTGATAACTTTCAAATTTAAGATTAAGAATTCACCACTTAAGTGGCTGCCTGTACTCATTATGTTCTGTTTTGTTTTTCTCTCAAAGTGAAATAACAGTGCAGCTCTAGATTACAGTCTCCTCTAGTTATGGCTGCTTTAACTCTTAAACAGCAGTATTTTGGAAATAGACATACTCTTGAAGGTGAGAAATATAAATTACAAATTTATCATTTTCATTTATGACTTATACATAAAATTTTTGTTGCAATTTTCTCCTCCATTTCTCCTGATTTTCTAAAAATCAGGTATTTTTTTCCAGTTCTGTTCTCTCTCTTCTTAGTAAATGATGTGTTAGTTTATAATTACCTATGCTATATCCTTTTCTTCTAGAACACCTAGTGTATTTTATGTTTTATGGACAAATCTTACTAACATGGTATTAAGTCATCTCATTTTAGCTTACATCCATCTAATCACCTTCTTTTATCTGAGGTACATGTCAGTTAAAGCTCACATTCTCCTTTGACATTTAAAAGTGTGAAATAGTAAGGGATAGTAATACATGTTTGTTCTTAGAATGAAAGGCAGAGAAAGTTAACCCACTTAGACATGAAACAGTCTAAAATTCTTAAAGACAAAAAGTTTCCCAGGTTATAAAATCACAAAATACATTATTTATAAACTGATTATTTGTATTGATGGGTAAAAAATACCTTGATGACCTAGTGTAATTATGTGCTTAATAAATGTATTCCTTGCTCCTTAATTATAATCATTTCTAAGGCACTAACTAAAAACACTATCCTGGATAATGTAAANAAACACTATCCTGGATAACGTAAATTATAATAAACAAACATTAATCCAAGCTGGGCATGATGCCCAGAGAACCAGCTTAGTGAAAATAGTCAGCTCCAAAACAAGAAGGCCAGTGAAAAAGGGTTGCTAAATATTAAATAACTACAGGTATACACACAATCTATCCACTTGAATAATAATCTTTGAGAAGCATTTTTGTGTACTATGGAGCTCAGCAATTACTTGTTTAAAGCTGGGGTTGTCCTTGACTCAGTTTATAAACCCTTTTTAAGAATGAAACCTAAAATTTAAATTACTATAAATCTGGGGAGATAAAAGTACAATTGTATAAGAACTGCATTTTCTATTGAAAGCTTATAATAGTGGGAACACAGGTCTTTATGAGGAGCCATAGCTAAGCACTGTTAGGAACCAGTAGCAAAGAATATCATAGAGAAATTTAATTTCCCTCCAGAATCTTAAGGTATCAGGGCAATCTTTTCATTGCTTTTCTTTCCTCACACACTTTGAATGATAGTAGCCTTATTATCAGTGAAATATCTTACAGAAACCATTTGGGAGCGAAGGTTAATCTGAAATGTAATATGAAGGGGGAAATTACAAGAGAGGAACATTAAGTTACTATTATTGGTTCTACATGGAGCTGAATACATTCATNTAGCCTTGTTATCAGTGAAATATCTTACAGAAACCATTTGGGAGCGAAGGTTAATCTGAAATGTAATATGAAGGGGGAAATTACAAGAGAGGAACATTAAGTTACTATTATTGGTTCTACATGGAGCTGAATACATTCATATCAAAAACAATGTTTTTAACCTTAGCTACATTGTTACAGTTATAATAAATCTTATGTAATGCACAAATGAGGACTTTTGATATAAGCCTTAACTCTAATATAGTTGCAATATGTGAAAAAAGAAAGGAGGAAAGAAAAACGAATGAGGAGGAGAAAGGGGAGGAAGAATAGTAAAGTACAAAGAAAAAGAATAAGAAAGAGAAAGGAAGAAGTGAATAGGAGAGAGATGTGAATTAAAACACTTAAAAGTACCAAAGATTAGAAATGCTAACCAAAGGATGTAACT
>SJYQ01003597.1:60925-79653 GCA_006410935.1 Redunca redunca
TTCAGACTTAAATTGAAGAAAGTAGGGAAAACCACTAGAACATTCAGGTATGACCTAAATCAAATCCCTTATGATTATACACAGGAACTGACAAATAGATTCAAGGGATTAGATTTGAAAGATAGAGTGTCTGAAGAACTATGGACTGAGGGTCCTAACACTGTACAGGAGGCCATGATCAAAACCATCCCTAACAATAAGAACTGCAAAAAGGTGAAATGGCTGTCTGAGGAAGCCTTACAATTTGCTGAGAAGAGAAGGGAAGCGAAAGCCAAAGGAGAAAAGGAAAGATATATCCATCTGAAGGCAGAGTTCCAAAGAATAGCAAGGAGAGATAAGAAAGCCTTTCTCAGTGATCAGTGCAAAGAAATAGAGGAAAACAATAGACTGGGAAAGACTAGAGATCTCTTCAAGAAAATTAGAGATACCAGGGGAACATTTCATGCAAAGATGGGCACAAAAAAGGACAGAAATGGTATGGGCCTAACAGAAGCAGAAGATATTAAGAGGTGACTAGCATACACAGAAGAACTATACAAAATAATGACCCAGATAAACAGGTGGTGTGATCACTCACCTAGAGCCAGACATCCCAGAGTCTGAAGTCAAGTAGGCCTTAGAAAGCATCACTGAGGAAAAGCTAGTGGAGGTGATGGAATTCCAGTGGAGCTATTTCAAATCCCAAAAGATAATGCTGTTAAAGTGCTACACATAGTATGCTAGCAAATTTGGAAAACTCAGCAGTGGCCACAGGACTGGAAAAGGTCAGTTTTCATTCCAATCTGAAAGAAGGACAATGCCAAAGAATGTTCAAACTACTACACAATTGCACTCATCTCACACGCTAGCAAAGCAATGCTCAAAAGTCTCCAATTAGACTTCAACAGTATGTGAACTGAGAACTTTCAGATGTTCAAGCTGGATTTAGAAAAGGTGGAAAAACCAGAGATCAAATTGGCAACATCCACTGGGTCAGGGAAAAAGCAGGAGAATTCCAGAAACACATCTACTTCTGCTTCATTGACTATACTAAAGCCTTTGATTGATCACAACAAACTGTGGATCACAACAAACTATTTCTAAAGAAATAGAAATACCATACCACCTTACCTGCCTCCAGAGAAGTCTGTATGCAGGTCAAGAAGCAATAGTTAAAACCAGACATCGAACAATAGACTGGTTCAAATTTGGGAAAAGAGTATGCCAAGACTGCATATTGTCACTCTTCTTTGTTAATTTATATGCAGAGTACATCATGGGAAATGCAGAGCTGGGTGAAGCACAAGCTGGAATCAAGATTGCCAGGAAAAATATCAATAATCTCAGATATGCAGATGATACCACCCTTATGGCAGAAAGTGAAAAGGAACCAAAGAGTCTCTTGATGAAGGTGAAAGAGCAGAGTGAAAAACCTGACTTAAAACTAAGCATCCAAAAAACTAAGACCATGGCACCCAGTCCCATCACTTCATGGCAAATAGATAGAGAAACAATGGAAACAGTGACAGACTTTATTTTCTTAGGCTCCAAAACCACTGAAGATGGTGACTGCAGCCATGAAATTAAAAGATGCTATATATGTGGAAGAAAAGCTGTGGCAAATCTAGACAGCATATTAAAATGCAGAGACATTACTTTGCCAACAAAGGTCTGTTTGGTCAAAGCTATGGTTTTTCCCGTAGTCATGAATGGATGTGAGAGTTGGACCATCAAGAAGGCTGAACACTAAAGGATTGATACTTTTTAGCTGTGGTGTTTAAAGAAAACTGACCCCTGAAGTATTGATGCTTTTGAACTGTGGTGTTGGAGAAGACTCTTGAGAGTCCCTTGGACTGCAAGGACATCCAACCAGTCCATCCTAAAGCAGATCAGCCCTGGGTGTTCATTGGAAGGACCGATGTTGAAGCTGAAACTCCAATACTTTGACCATCTGATGCAGAGAGCTGACTCATTCGAAAAGATCCTGATGCTGGGAAAGATTGAGGGCAGGAGGAGAAGGGGATGACAGAGGATGAGAAGGCTGGATGGCATCACCAACTCAATGGACATGAGTTTGGGTAAACTCCGGGAGTTGGTGATGGACAGGGAGGCCTGGTGTGCTGTGGTTCATGGGGTCACAAAGAGTCAGACAGGACTGAGCAACTGAACTGAACTGAACAGAAATGGTGATGTTGCAGAAGACTCTTTAGAGTCCCTTGGACAGCAAGGAGATAAAACCAGTCCACCCTAAATGATATCAACCCTGAATATGCATTGGAAGGACTGATGCTGAAGCTCCTATACTTTGGCTACCTGAGGCAAAGAACTGACTCATTGGAAAAGACACTGATGCTGGGAATGATTGAAGGCAGGGAAAGAAGGGGATGACAGAGGATGAGATGTTTGGATGGCATCCCTGACTCGATGGACTTGAGTTTGAGCAAGCTTTGTGAGCTGATGATTAACAGAGAGGCCTGGTGTGCTGCAGTCCATGTGATCACAAAGAGTCAGACTTGACTGAGCAACTGAACTGACTGAATTTTAGCATCAAATGATAAAGAAATTGTTATTGTCACTGTTTGTTTCCCCCTCAAATTCATGTGTTGGAATTCTAACACCCAATGTGATACTGTTAGGAGGTGGGTGCTTTGTGGGGTTGATTAGGTCATGAGGATGGAGCCTTCTTGAATGGTGTTAGTGCTCTTGTGAATGAGTCCCCACAAAGCTCCCTAGTGAGAAGTCTGCAACCTCTAGGAGCGCCTTAATTCAACCATGCTGGCACTCTGATCTCAGATTTTCAGTCTTCTGAACTATGAGAGATAAATATCTGCTGTTTATAAACTACCCTGTATGTGGTATTTTGTTACAGCAGGCAGAACGAAGACAGACGTACTTACATGAGCAAACAAGACAGAAGAGGAGACAGAGCAACATCAAGCAAATATGTCATAAATTAACTGTCATGTTCAAATAAGTTATACCAATGAATTCAGGGTTTTTTTTTTTATAGTTTGAAGTTTCACATCTGAAATCTTGCTCTATTTATCTTGCTACATAATCAAGAATTATGGCTTATATTTTCCAATTTACATAAATGATTTCATACATTCTTTGACAGCTTTACTGCATTACGTTTCTTGGCACATTTCCTCCAATTTGGGAATTGAGGGACACATTGCCTTCTGTTCCCTCACTAAGACAATAGTCATGAAGATGGATTATGTAAATTTTAAATCCCAAAGCACCAGACACTTGTCAGAACCTGAAGGATATGGTCCTTACAAGACTATGTAATGATACATATAAAATCAGCACATTGCCCCCGATAGTAAGAGGCACTTAGCTGATTTAAGGGTGGCCCCAGTGCAGAATTGCCCATAAACATAAACATAAACAGGAAAATCCTGGAAGGAAAGCATATTTCTGGCCAGAGCACTTTGGAAAGCAGCCCACGCAAGGAAGAAAGTGTAAGATAAAATATCCCCTTCCTCCTCCTTTTTTTCTCTTTTTCCCTCACAGGCTAAAAGTCTTCTTTACAAAAATGTCACAGTGAACTACCAACATTACTTTACTTTTAAAACTATAACAATTATGATAAACTTTCCCCCATGTCCAGCCCTGAAATTGATATGCTTGTACTATTCCAGACTATGAGATTGGCTGAAGTAACAAGTAGCTTATCTAATGTAATCCTTCAGTGTTAGCCCTCCAAACATTTGGAAGATGGTAACGTGGATCCTGTCAGCTTGCTATTGCTGTGTAATAAAACTGTCCATAACTCAGTGACTATATTAAAGCAACACTTTGTATTACTTACTCAAAATCTGTGCCTTGGTTGAGGAACAGCTGGAGTGACTGGCTAGGCTGCTATGATGTTTCAGTCTGTGAACTCGACTGGATCTGGTTCCTCACTGAGGTGTGGTCTCAGCTCTGTTCCATACGTGTCCTTCTGTGGCAAGGCCAAGGGAGCAGCAGGCAACCAGGGAAAGCACTTGTCATGGAGATGGCAGAGACAGAAGAGAAGGAGCAAAACATGCAAGGCCTCTTAGGGCTGACATTCTGTAAAGGCAAACCTACTTGTCCACATCATTCAGTTGCCCAGAGTAAGTTAGAGGGCCAAATGCAAATTTCAAGAGTCAGGGGGCATGCCCTGTCTTCAACAGGAAGGCAGTGCAAAGGGGTTCAGGATGGGGAATACGTGTATACCTATTGTGGATTCATGTTGATGTATGGCAAAACCAATATAATATTGTAAAGTAATTAACCTCCAATTAAAATTAATAAATTTATATTAAAAAAATAAAAAAGAAATATGTACAATTTTCATTCTCTTCCAACTTTCTACTCACTATGCTACTTTTCTGTAGGAACCCTGCTTGATTTAAAAAATGGCTCTTCTATTTAAAAAAATAGTGTTTCTCCTTTATAATACTTGGAATTTTAAAACATTGAGTTTAGAAGGCTAATCTCTTTTGATGTCAAAATTAAGTAATATGAAAAATAAATCAACCAACTAGACTGTTTGTCTTTTGTTACTATATATCATTCACTTCTTTATATTTAATTTTAATGTTCAAAATGTGCATCTGTCATATACAGTTTTAGTGAATTCTTATAATTTGCAGTTATCTAAATAGGCTTCAAAAAGACATAAGGAATAAAAACGGACTACATGGGAAGAATAATTGTGTTTTTTTTGGGGGGAGGGGTATGACCAACTGCTATTGAGCAGCATCTACTCTTACATTCTTCCCTTCTGTCTAGGCACTTGGTCAAACAACATTGCTCAGCCTCCTAAGTTAGGTATGATCATGTGTACACATTCTTACAGGAGAGAATTTTAAGGGGAGGTGCAATGAAACTAGCACTGTGGTGGTGGATGTGTAACTGTATGCATTTGTCAAAACTATATACCAAAAAAGAGTAAATGTTTTAATGCAGATTTAAAAGATTAACCAGAATATCAAGGGATTCCAGAATGGAATGCAAACTCTGACTGATGAAACTAACTGCAAATCCCTGACTGAATACAGTTTGGGAAAAATGTGCTAATGACTGTAGAAAATAGTTTTTTAAGAGTATATTTTAAACTAGAGATAAAAAGAATTGTATACTCGCTGAACTTGGGGAAAATTTGTTTCTTACAGGTTTGCAATTCTGAAATTACTTCTCTTGTATTTTAAAGTTGAATAAATAAGAATGTAGCAGGTAATAAAAGCCAGGCCTCTCATTGCCAGAGAAAAATGTTACAAGGAAGCAGGGGAGTAGTAGGAGGGAAACTATCATGAAATATTTTTGTGATGAGATTTAAGTGGGAGATAGCATGAGTTTATATAAACACACACAAAATATATGACTATATACACAGAGAGATACATAAACATGTATATGTGTATAAAGATATTAAGATAAAGTTATGTATTTTCTAACCATGCATGTTGAAAGGACCTACAGGCAGTGATAAATCAGGGGCAATGAGCACACTCAGTATGCAGATTTTAGCTTCTAATGCCATTTTCCAATAAAAGGAATCAAAGTGACTGGGAGACATTGCTGTTTCTAGAGGTGAACATGAAAATTAAAAGATAAGTCTCGTGTATTTTGTAGTGTCAGAAAGCAAGAGAATGAGAAAAAAAAATTTTAAGCATTAAGTGAAAAAGCGTATCAAAAGGACATTGTCAACATGAAAGAGCTACCAATTGCCACAACTATTAATAGAATAATTTCAACAAGAACAAAATAATAACGGTATCAGAATCTAATTCAAAAAGTAAAATAATAATCTGTGACCCCTATGCTGGTAATATCATGGTTATTTTAAGGGTAGATAGTCTCAGTCTTTAAGAATATCAAGGGGGAAGAATTTCATGTAATTTTGTTTTTCTTCTTCTTCTTTTTTTTTTTTTTTTTGAGAAAATGTACACTAAGAGAGAGAACAGCTGCTATAAATAATTAAAGTGTGATTATTCTGGGCCAAGATGGCAAAAGTTGTTAAAGCTAATGTGACATCTGTGCACAATGATTTTAATAGAAAACATTGTTCTCAAGTAAAGCTTTTGATGATACTGTTCAAATCAGCACAACCCCAAAATCACACAGTTAGAACTTTTGCAAATAGACTTAAAAGTAAGAATTTATGAAACGTATTCTGGCTTCTCTCTTTTTTCATTACATCAAGCATTACACACGAGTGGCTGTCACACCTATATACTTGTATAGGCATCATGAGAAAAAAAATCCTGTTTCTGGGTTTCCTGCCCACACTGACTCATGTCAAGGGAGAGAATCTGAAAGTCAGTTTCTAAATGAATTACTTCAATTTGCAGGGAAAATTGATTTACAATGAGGCTCATAACCAGAGAGATTTAACAGAACTATGTTATACATGCTGAGAAGTCTGCACTGTGAATGCAAGAGGCAATATGACCAACACAATTTCCTTATGATCCATGTCTAAATTGCCCCCAGGTATAAATGACACTAGGTTTCTTTTTATTTTACTTTTTCCCCAAGAAATGATAAATACATGTGTGCAAAAAATTATTTTTATCTTTATTTTATACTTTTCTCAGAGTAAGGAAAAATTACTAAATCTATTCTTTTTTATTCTCTAGCAGTTCCCTCTAAATATAACTCTGAAAACAGATTTTTTTAGATTCTTCCTGAAATATGTATACACAGATACACATGTGTGTGTACCTAGTTAAATATAAACATACTTTAAATATGGTTCTTCATGTTCTTACTTTTTTTTCTCTTTTTAATGTATCTTGGAGATTTTTCCATATGAACAGATACATAGTCATTGATAGAATGTGATTTTTAACATCTAAAACTAAATTAAATCTCACAGATTTCTTGGTATAGTTTTGTGATCACATCTTCATAAATAGAATGTTGGCAGTTCAGTTGCAATATCAAAGGGCAAGCATGGAGTGCCACTGAGAGAAGGTGGTATAAACAGCATACTGAACTTGCAAATCATATGAGGGCAGCAAAGAGTATGAGAAACAAAAATAAAAACATTGTAAGCGAGAAATGTGGCATAAACTATTTTAAATGGCAAAATAGGCAGAAGAATTTCTGAAGGGAATGCAAATTGAGCAATTGTGTTTGGAGGTAGCTTCAGGTAGAAGCAGATGTGCCTCTCAATCTAGAAAGGGCCTACAAAGTACATCATTTTTAGCTAAAATGCTGTGCACCACAAATTGGTACTTGCCATGGGGGTGTTTGCCATCTACCTCTATAAGGATTAAATCATGTACAGCTGTAGCTGCTGATCTCCAACACCTCTTAAAGGAGCTCAGGATGGAGAGCAGAAACGAGACCCTCCGTGCCCCGGGAAAACTGGCAGGACAGGTCTTTAGATAGCTAGATATTCTTAGGAGCTGATTTTATGAGCCCAATTCTTATATCTCCTCAGATCTAGAAAAGCACTAAAATACTTCATGGGGATGACTGTTTTTTGTGATCAGCAGAGGATTCGTGAGAGCAGAAGAAACTATCTAAAAAATAACAAGCTTGATTGCATGTACTCCCCCTTTACCAAAATCACATATATATTGTCCTTTCCCCCTCACCTCTTTGGAAGAGATTCTCAGAGCTACCTGAGGTACTGTCTCCCAGGCTGCAGTCCTCATATTGCCTCAAATAAAACTTAACTCACAACTTGCATCATGCATTTTTTTAGGCCAACAGTCATATCTCAATGTTCAACACCTAGATCCCATGTTAGCAACAGTGGGAATCAGACACACGTGCAGCCAGTGGAGCTTCTCTAGATACGCTTTAGGCCTGACAATCAGAAGAGGAGTTAAATGATGAATCATAAAAACAACAAACATATTTAAAAGCAATATTTCTTTGTAGTGGTAGGATAAAAGATTTTTTATGGGAAACCTCTCAAAGTTTGTCTTAATTTACTAGGAAGAAGTGAAAGCAAATGTGTTCAAATGTTAAGTTCTGGCTTATAAGAAAAATCACTTAGCCATCTTGATCCTCTCTTTTGATAAACTTTGAGTTAGACAAAATAAAAAACGGCCATCCAAAATATCCACACCCTAAACTCTATGACCTGTGAATATATCGCTTTACATGGTATAGCAGGACCATTGTAGAAATGATTAGGGTTACAGATGTTGAGATGGAATGATATGAGTTAACTAAAGTGGGCCCAACTTAGTCACATGACCTTTTTAGAGAATATTTTTTTTCAGGGAGAGGTATGACAGCATAATAATACAACAAAAAGGGGGGAGGAGGGACTCAACCAGCCATTTCTGGCTTTGAATATGGCAGAAAGGACACAAACCAAAAAATGCAGTGACCTCTAATAACATGAAAATGCAAGGAAGATTCCCCCTTTAAACATCTAGAAAATAATGCACTCCTGCTGACATTATGATTTCACTTCAGTGAGATCTGACTTATACTTGTAAGTCTGTACAATAAGAAACAAATTTGTATTGTTTTAAGCCTGTAAGTTTGTGGTCATTTATTATATCCATTATAGAAAACTAAACAATCTGCAAGAGCTGAATATTGAACCTATATTGGCTCCCATGAATCACTTCTTCCTTTTCTAGTAGTTCACAATTAATTCCATAGGCCTTTAAGATTTAGGAACAAAATTATGCCATCTTATACAGGTGATTAGTCCACTTCTGAGAAATAGCTTTTAGCTAGTAATTGAGGTTAATAGTCTGTGATCATAAACTGTCAGGTTAATATACAACATTAGTTGTCCATCATAATCTGTGTGTACTTGGACCTACTAAGCCATAAAGATGGTTAAAGCGTCTGCCTGTGATGTGGGAGACCCAGGTTCGATCCCTGGGTCAGGAAGATCCCCTGGAGAAGGAAATGGCAACCCACTCCAGTACTCTTGCCTGGAGAATCCCATGGATGGAGGAGCCTGGTGGGCTACAGTCCACGGGATCACAAAGAGTCAGACACGACTGAGTAACTTCACTTAAGCCATAAAGATAGACATGCAACTGTGCAGAACAAACTTCCATGAAATAGAAGCAGTGTATACAAGGTTAGGTTTAAACAGGTGTTGACATGATGAATAAATTATTTGAACAAGTGGTGCTAATGTCTACAACAGTTATTCCTGAAATGTTGCATTTTCTTTGTCAACATGAATATATTGTTTTAAGGGGAATTAACTATATGGGATAAGAAATAATTTAAACCTAATTTCTTGATGGCCCTGAACAATATGCAACACTACCAAAAAGATCCATAGTAGCATTGCCACGTTATTCCATTGGGAGCCTTAAAGACAGTAGTGAAGGAAAATTCACTTCACAGGCAGATGTTTTCCATTTAAGCTGAAGCTTCAGATCTATAACTGTTCATCTAGTGTGTGCATGCTCAGTTGTGTTTGACTCCTTGTGACCCCATGGACTATAGCCCACCAGCCTCCTCTGTCCATGGAATTTCTAGGCAAGAATACTGGAGTGGGTTCCCATTTCCTTCTCCAGGGCATCTCCCCTACCCAGGGATCGAACTTGAGCCTCATATACTACAGGCAACTTCTTTAGCACTGACCTACCTGGGAAGCTCGTATACAGGTACGGATCTTGTCTTATAGAGCTAACTTACCCATTCATTCCCTTGAAAGACAACCTAGCTCTGATGGTGCCATGAGGAACAGGCTTTTCATAATCAATGCTGGTATTTTCACATTCAAAAATTTTGAGCAATGGTTGACCCCAGTGTAGAATCTCAGAAAATATCTGACACTAGCTTACCTAAAATTTTTGTAATTTTATATCCATTCATTAGGAATTATATTCTGGCTACTGTCACTGTTGAATATCCATTACTATTATCTGATATGCACTGTTCTCTACTGAGATCAACCAACCACCTGGAAGCAGCTCTATTACATTAAGATTATATTTGAAATAAGCTAAGTTTTTTTTATAAAGATTGCTTTAACACAAGTGAAAGATGAAGGATTTTCAAGGATGAGATTTATACTACATGTTTACTATCATTTGTTCATAACCACATTCTATAACCACCACTTCCACCCCTTGTTTACTCACAAAGTTGAATTTTCCAACTAAAATTAAAATGTGTGTTTCCATTTAACTAACACAGTTATTTGCATGTGTGACACATGCAAATAGTAAATAGTTTTTTTACTATTGACAGTTTAAAATAATTAATATCAATCACTTAGTCAACAATATTTCTAAAGAATCACTCATTTCTCACTCAATTTACTTTCCTTAATCCTCTTCTATTCTGCCTTCTGTGAATATTTAACACGAAAAATGATTACTGTTAAAATGAAGGACTGAATGATAGCCATCATCTGGGAAGACCATGTAAAACAGATACATCAAAATGAAGGACTAGATAAGTGGGAATGGAAAGGCAGTTTAATAAAGTGTAACTCAGTGAAATGAAGTCACCCAGTCGTGGGTGACCCCATGGACTGTAGCCCACCAGGCTCCTCCATCCATGGAATTTTCTAGGGAAGAGTACTGGAGTGGGTTGCCATTTCCTTTTCCAGGGGATCTCCCCGACCAAGGGATCGAACCCGAGTCTCCCACATTGTAGGCAGATGCTTTACTGTTTGAGCCACCAGGGTAGTCCACTCAACCATTGGGGAATGAAAAAAATACCATTTGCAGCAATATAAAGAGACCTAGAGATTATTATACTAAATAATGAGATAGAAAAAGACAAATATAATATCAATTTATGTAGAATCTTAAAAGTGATACAAATGAATGTATTTACAAAACAGAAATAGACTCACAGATATAGAAAAGGAACATAATTAGAAATGGGGTTAGCAGAGGGGGAGATAAATTAGGATTTGGGGGTTAACAAATGTACATATTATAGAATAGGTGAACAATAAGGACCTACTGTATAGCCCAAGGAACTATATTCAATATCTGTATAACTTATAATGAAAAGAATCTGGAAAGGAATGTGTGTGTGTGTGTGTGTGTGTGTGTGTGTGTGTATACACGTTGTTGTTGCTGCTGCTAAGTTGCTTCAGTTGCGTCCAACTCTGTGCAACCCCATAGATGGAAGCCCACCAGGCTCCCCCATCCCTTGGATTTTCCAGCCAAGAACACTAGAGTGGGTTGCCATTTCCCTCTCCAATGCATGAAAGTGAAAAGTGAAAGTGAAGTCACTCAGTTGTGTCCGACTCTTCACAACCCCATGGGCTGCAGCCTACCAGGCTCCTCCATCCATGGGATTTTCCAGGCAAGAGTACTGGAGTGGGGTGCCATTGCCTTCTCCATATATAGTTATAAATATATGTGTATATGCAATGCAAAACTGAATCACTTTGCTTTACATACATTAGAAAATAATACAACATTGCAATTAAGTATGCTTTAATTAAAAAAATTAAAAAAAAGAATTTGTGAGTATATGAATTGAACATACATACTTACCTGTAATGTAATATTAATCAGCCAATCTTGCCATTTGTGAACATGACTAGACCTTGATGATATTACACTAAGTAAGTCAAAAGCAAATGCCTTATGATCCCACTTATATGTGANAAAAAAAAAAAAAAAAAAAAAAAAAAAAACAGAATGAACAAACTCATAAACACAAAGGACAGGTTGGTGGTTGACAGAAGTGATGTTTGAAAGGTGAGCAAAAGATATGAAAAGAAACTTCCAGTTTACAACTTACAGTTAATCATGGGAATATGAAGTACGGTATGTTGATGATAGTTAATAATATTGTATTGCATATTTTAAAGTTGCTTTTTGGGCTCCAAAATCACTGCAGATGGTGATTGCAGCCAGGAAATTAAAAGATGCTTACTCCTTGGAAGGAAAGTTATGACCAACCTAGATAGCATATTAAAAAGCAGAGACATTACTTTACCAACAAAGGTCCATCTAGTCAAGGCTATGGTTTTTCCAGTGATCATGTATGGATGTGAGAGTTGGACTGTGAAGAAAGCTGAGCACCAAAGAATTGATGCTTTTGAACTGTGGTGTTGGAGAAGACTGTTGAGAGTCCCTTGGTCTGCAAGGAGATCCAACCAGTCCATCCTAAAGGATATCAGTCCTGGGTGTTCATTGGAAGGACTGACGCTGAAGCTGAAACTCCAGTACTTTGGCTACCTCATGCGATGAGTTGACTCGTTGGATAAGACCCTGATGCTGGGAGGGACTGGGGGCGACAGAGGATAAGATGGCTGGATGGCATCACCAACTCAATGCACATGAGTTTGAGTAAACTCCAGGAGTTGGTGATGGACAGGGAAGCTTGGCATGCTGTGCTTCATGGGGTCACAAAGAGTTGGACACAACTGAGCAACTGAACTGAACTGAATTGAACTGAATAGAGTTTCATTCCAATCTCAAAGAAGGGTAATGCCAAAAAATGTTCAGACTTTCACACAATTGTGCTCATTTCACATGCTAGCAAAATAATGCTCATAATTCAAGTTAGGCTTCAACACTATATGTGAGAAGAGAATTTCCAGATGTTTAAGCTGGATTTAGAAAAGGCAGAGGAGTGAAAGACCAAACTGCCATCATCCATTGGACCATAGAAAAAACACAAGATAATTCCAAAAAAAAACTTGTATTCTCCTTCATTGACTACACTAAAGCCTTTGATTGTGTGGATCACAACAAACTGGGAAATTCTTAAAGAAACAGGAATACCAGACCACCTTATCTGCCTGTGAAACCTGTCATTTGTGTATGTGTATGCAGGTCAACAAGCAACAGTTAGAACCAGACATGAAATAACAGACTTGTTCCAAATTGGGAAAGGAGTATATCAAAGTTGTATAATGTCACCCTGCTTATTTAACTTCTATGCAGAGTATATCATGCGAAATGCCAGGCTGGATGAAGCACAAGCTGGAATCAAGATTGCCAGGAGAAATATCAGTAACTTCAGATATGCAGATGATACCAGCCTTATGGCAGAAAGTGAAGAGGAACAAAAGAGCCTCTTAAAAAGAGGAGAGTGAAAAAGCTGGCTTAAAACTCAACATTCAGAAAACAGAGATCATGGCATCTGGTCCCATCACGTCATGGCAGTAGACAGGAAAACAACGGAAACAGTGACAGACTTTAATTATTTGGGTCCCAAAATCACTGCAGATGGTGATTGCAGCCACAAAATTAAAAGACGCTGGTCCTTGGAACAAAAGTTATGACCAACCTGCTGCTACTGCTAAGTCACTTCAGTCGTGTCCGACTCTGTGCAACCCCATAGACGGCAGCCCCCAGGCTCCCCTGTCTCTGGGATTCACCAGGCAAGAACACTGGAGTGGGTTGCCATTTCCTTCTCCAATGCAGGAAAGTGAAAAGTGAAAGTGAAGTCACTCAGCCGTGTCTGACTCCTAGCAACCCCATGGACTGCAGCCTACCAGGCTCCTCCAACCATGGGATTTTCCAGGCAAGAATACTGGAGCAGGTTGCCATCACCTTCTCCTGTATGGATGTGAGAGTTAGACTATAAAGAAAGCTGAGTGTCGAGGAATTGATGCTTTTGAACTGTGGTGTTGCAGAAGACTCTTGAGAGTCCCTTGGAATGAAAGGAGATCCAACTAGTCCACCCAGAAGGAAATCAGTCCTGAATATTCATTGGAAGGACTGATGCTGAAGCTGAAACCAATACTTTGGCCACCGGATGCAAAGAACTGACTCATTTGAAAAGACCCTGATACTGAGAAATATTGAAGGCAGGAGGAGAAGGGGACGACAGAGGATGAGATGATTGGATGGCATCACTGACTCAATGGAAATGAGTTTGAGTAAACTCTGGGAGTTGGTGATAGATAGGGAGGCCTGGTGTGCTACAGTCCATGGGATTGCAAAGAACTGGACACAACTGAACGACTGAATTGAACCGAACTGAACTTAGACAGCATATTATAAAAGAGAGCCATTACTTTGCAACAAAGTTTGGTATTGTCAAAGCTATGGTTTTTCCAATAGTCATGTATGGATGTAACAGTTGGACCATAAAGAAAGCTAAGCATCAGAGAATTGATGCTTTTGAACTGTGGTGTTGGAGAAGACTCTTGAGAGTTCCTTGGACTGCAAGGATATCAGACCAGTCAATCCTAAAGGAAATCAACCCTGAATATTCATTGGAAGGATTGATGCTGAAACTCCATTACTTTGGCCACCTGATGGGAAGAGCCAACTCATTAGAAAAGACCATGGTGACAGGAAGATTGAAGGCAGGAGAAGAAGGGGATGAAAAAGGATGAGATAGTTAGTTGGCATTCAGTAGACATGAGTTTGAGCAATCTTCGGGAGTTAGTGATAGACAGGGAAGCCTGACGTTCTGCAGTCCGTAGGGTCGCAAAGAGTTGGACATGACTAATGGACTGAACAACAACAGAAGATAGTTCCCATCACAAGAAAATAAAATTCCAAAACATAAAAAATGAGTCATTCTCCCTTTAGCATTTTTTAAAAATAGAAAATGAGGGCTGTTAAAAGTCGGTAACCCATTCTTCTTTATTTACAGAATCAAAAATGTCAAGCAGTTGAGTTTCTGCTTGAGAAATTAAAAAAAAAAAATCTCAAAATGTCCTATACCTTTCTTTCTAACTGCCATGCCTATGTTTTTCCAAAATCAAAATGTGATAANTTGAAAAATTAAAAAAAAAAATCTCAAAATGTCCTATACCTTTCTTTCTAACTGCCATGCCTATTTTTTTCTAAAATCAAAATGTGATAAGGTAAATGCATATATGGAATTTATATCATCTGTTACTTGTTAGGATCAGAGATTCAACCTAATGAGCACATAAACCTTTGCTCTCTCTGGATGTGTTTGACACCAGACAACATAAAATACTGGAGTCAGGCAGGCTGAACACATTGTAGGAAGTTTTATCTAGAAGAATGGGATATAAACCTTCAGCACATAACACCAAATGTTCTCTAGAATTAAAGTTATTACACCAAATAATTTACACAAGGTTTAATTATGAGCAGCATTCTTTAGAGACAAAATTATAAATAAAAGAATCAATGTATGATGTGGAGTCTTTTTTTCATTATTATTTTTACTTTAAAGCCATCCTAGACAAGTGAATTCAAAACCTGAGTAAATCAAATACAAACGAACCTATTTTTCACATACTTTCCTCCCACTCATGCACAACCACTAACAATAAGTTGTACAGTAACATCAGAACTTGTGCACTAGTTGTGAATAAACAAGCGTTTTTCAACTTTAACTAAAAATGCAATGGTTAATATGATAAAAAGTGACTTTTGAGCTATGATTTATATATGGCAATAGAATAGTGCTTATTTTATATTATTTATTATTCTTTGATTTATATTTCTCCTCAGCTTCTATAGGCACAAGAAAGTAAAATTTCTGTATGGAAATTTTGGGGAGTAGGCCTACCTAGAGTTGCTTTCCAAAATCGTATACACACCAATATAAACAGAGTTTAAGGAGAAAGGATTCTAATGCTTTAGAGGAAGATTGAATTTGCATAAAAGACATTTCCTTTAAATTGGAAATCTGTATGTCCCTGGGTTTGGGGTCAGACAACTAATCCCTGGGACCTAAGGTGGGGACCCTGAGTCCTGCCCTCTGTCAGGGTTATGATGATAGGGCATGAGCTCACAATCTCCCTACTTTGTATCAAAAATGCTGGATTTAACCATGAAAGATTCTTGTGACTCATGCATGGCTCCAAATAAAGAGACACTAGTATTAAAAGAACTCAGGTAATAATGAGAAACCTGTTAACTTAACAAGGCCAAATTCCAGGGCACTTGAATAAAACCCTGGTTACACAGCTTGGAGCTGAATTTCTCAGAAGAGTGGTATGAAATAAACTCAAAATCAACATTACAATAGACTTAATCTTGACAAATAAGGACAAAATCTTTCATTCACTCCTAACTTTCTAGGCTGAGATTCAAACACACATAGAATAATACTCCAAAAATAAATAAATAAATACTTTTCAAGCAGATATATTTGATTGTCTAATGATCCACTAATATTAAAAACACAATATAGTGATGATTAAGCTAGAAAATGCATAAGAAGTATTTATCAAAGTGTGAGCATTGCTTGTCACCCTCCTTTTCTTTTCTCTTGCCTTGGTCACACAGGTAGGCAAGATCAGAAAACCCACCTCCACCATCAACCCTGAGACTTCCTCTTCTTAACCTCACAACCTTACATACAATGAAATGTCACCCCTTGATTATGCTATATTCATGTGAAAGTGGACTTGGGGGGAAGAAATTAAGATTACTAATCAGTTCACCTTAAAATGAGAAGATAATATGGGTGGGCCCAATTCAATAACATAAACTCTGTGAAAACAAAGATTTTTCTCTGGCTGATAACATAATTCAGAGAGATTTAAAGCAGGAAAATAGAGTACCACTGGCTTGAATTTGGAAAGAGCCATATTCAAGGACTGAAAAGCAGCCTATGGAAGCTAAGAAAGGACTCCAGATAACAGCCAACAAGGCAACTGGGACATTTGTCTTACAGCAGCAGAGAACCGTATTAAGCCAACAACCTAAACAAGACTGAAAGTGAATTCTCCTCCAAAATCTCCAGATAGGATGTCAGTTCAGTTGACACAATTTTAGGTTTTTGAGGCCATAGGTAGAAGAGTCATTCAGTCAAATCCTTCTATGACTTCCAACATATAGAACAATGAGATAATAAATGGGCATTGTTTTAGATTGCCAAAACTATGATAATTTGTTACACTAATAGAAAGCTAACACAAATATTGCCAGATATTTTCAGATACCACCTGCTTTTTCCATTCTGATGAAATTAGCTTCTGAGTGCAGTGCCGGTAAATATGATTGAACGCAATATTAATGAACTACCTAGCTTGTGTTTCAGTGATGTAGTATAATCCTAGTATTCATACACACTAACTTTTTGTTCCATTTATAGTGGCTAGTTTTTTAAAAAGTTGTTAAAACACACAATATAAAATTTTGTATCTGAACCATTTTAGGTGTTCATTTCAGTGTTGTTAAGTATATTCACATTGTTGTGTGACAAATCTCCATAATTTTTCAACTTGCAAAACTGAAACTCAATAGCCATTAAACAACAATTCTCCAGTTTCACTCCCTGAGCCCCTGGCAGCCACTGTTCTACATTCTATCTCTATGACTACTGTCAATTCAGTTCAGTCGTTCAGTCGTGTCCAACTCTTTGTGACCCCATGAATCGCAGCATGCCAGGCCTCCCTGTCCATCACCAACTCCCGGAATTCACTCAGACCCACGTCCATCGAGTCAGTGATGCCTTCCAGCCATCTCATCCTCTGTCGTCCCCTTCTACTCCAGTCCCCAATCCCTCCCAGCATCAGAGTCTTTTCCAATGAGTCAACTCTTCACATCAGGTGGCCAAAGTACTGGAGTTTCAGCTTTAGCATCATTCCCTCCAAAGATATCCCAGGGCTGATCTCCTTCAGAATGGACTGGTTGGATCTCCTTGCAGTCCAAGGGACTCTCAAGAGTCTTCTCCAACACCACATTTCAAAAGCATCAATTCTTCGGTGCTCAGCTTTCTTCACAGTCCAACTCTCACATCCATACATGACTACTGGAAAAACCATAGCCTTGAGTAGACGGCCCTTAGTTGGCAAAGTAAGGTCTCTGCTTTTGAATATGCTATCTATGGTTGGTCATAACTTTCCTTCCAAGGAGTAAGTGTCTTTTAATTTCATGGCTGCAGTCACCATCTGCAGTGATTTTGGAGCCCAGAAAAATAAAGTCTGACACTTTTTTCACTGTTCCCCCATCTATTTCCCATGAAGTAATGGGACCGGATGCCATGGTCTTCATTTTCTGAATGTTGAGCTTTAAGCCAACTTTTTCACTCTCCCCTTTCACTTTCATCAAGAGGCTTCTTAATTCCTCTTCACTTTCTCCCATAAGAGTGGTGTCATCTGCATATCTGACGTTATTGATATTTCTCCTGGCAATCTTGATTCGAGCTTGTGTTTCTTCCAGTCCAGCGTTTCTCATGATGTACTCTGTATAGAAGTTAAATAAGCAGGGTGACAATATATAGCCTTGACGTATTCCTTTTCCTATTTGGAACCAGTCTGTTATTCCATGTCCAGTTCTAACTGCTGCTTCCTGACCTGCTTACAGATTTCTCAAGAGGCAGGTCAGGTGGTCTGGTATTCCTATCTCTCTCAGAATTTTCCACAGTTGATTGTGATTCACACAGTCAAAGGCTTTGGCATAGTCAATAAAGCAATACATACCTCTAAATACTTGCTATCACTACTCTAATGGAATCATGCAGTATCTGTCCTCCTGTGAAAGGTTTACTATACTTAACATAATGCCCTTAAGACTCATCCATGTTATAGCATATGTCAGAGTTTCCTTCATAATAAAGGATTAATTATATTCTACTGTATGAATAGGTATAAAATACATTTATTTTTTTGTCCATTGACAGACATGTGTAGTGCTTTTTTGCTTTCAACTTTTAGCTATTGTGAATAATGCTGGCTGTAGATTACATCTGGACTAGTCATTATTATGAGTCATTATTATGGTCATACCTTAATTATTATATTTTTTTTCCAAAGAAATATCTACTTTTTCAAGTTAAAGAAGTCCTTTTTTCATCTGGGTAGTTTGGGTAAGATTAAAATAATACACTCAAATTCTAAATTCAGCAACCTACTTGTAATACGATCACCATTAAAAATAATAATTTTATCAGTATCACTTACTGACTGCCTA
>SJYQ01003597.1:84611-100140 GCA_006410935.1 Redunca redunca
AAAAAAAAAACAAAGATAAAAATAAATAAATAAATAAATGAAACACTATCACAGTTGACTCAAAGTTCAGCAATGCTGTGGCATTCTAATTATTATTTGCTTAACAAATATTCTAGACATTTGGAAGCAAAATAAGTTTGGCATAATTTATACATTTTAAATTGGCTAATATTAGAGAAATTACACACACACACACACGTAACCCCTTCATGGATCACTGCCTTGTCATGGTGAAGGGGTGTGTGAGTCAATGATGCTATAAACCATGCTGTGTAGGACCACCCAAGATGGTCGGGTCAGAAGGGAGAGTTCTGACAAAATGTGATCCACTGGAGGAGGGAATGGCAAACCACTCCAGTATACTTGCCATGAGAACCTCATGAACTGTATAAAAGGACAAAAAAGATATGACACCAAAAGATGAGTTCCCCTGTGTGAAAAATGTACAAATTGCTCTTGGATAAAAGTGGAGCACAACTATTAATAGTTCCAGAAAGAATGAAGTGGCTGGGACAAAGCAGAAATGGTGCTCAGTTGTGAATGTCACTGGTGATGAAAGTAAAATTAGATTCTGCAAAGGACAGTATTCCATAGGAACTTGGAATGTTAGGTCCATGAATCAAGGTAAATTGGACGTGGTCAAGCAGGAAATGGTAAGAATAAACATCCATATCTTAGGAATCAGTGAACTAAAATGGATGGGAATGGGCTAACTTAATTCAGATGACCACTATGTCTACCACTGTGGGCAAGAATCCCATAGAAGAAATGGAGTAGCCCTCAGAATCAAGAAAAGAGTTTGAAATGCAGTACTTGGCTGCAACATCAAAAATGACAGAATGATCTCTGTTCATTTCCAAGGCAAGCCATTCAACATCACGGTAATTCAAGCATATGCCCATACCACCAATGATGAAGAAACTAAAGTTGGTCAGTTTTCTGAAGACCTAGAAGACCTCGTAGAACTAACACACACAAAAAAGATGTTTTATTCATCATTGGAGATTAGAATGCTAAAATGGGAAGTCAAGAGATACCTGGAATAATAAGTAAGTTTGGCCTTGAAGTAGAACATGAAGTAGGGCAAAGGCTAACTTACTTCTGCCAAGAGAATGCCTTGGTCATAGCAAACATCCTTTTTCAACAATATAAGAGATGACTTTACACATGGACATCACTAAATAGTCAATGCTGCTGCTGCTGCTAAGTCATTTCAGCCGTGTCCAACTCTGTGCGACCCCATAGACAACAGCCCACCAGGTTCCCCCGTCCCCGGGATTCTCCAGGCAAGAACACTGGAGTGGGTTGCCATTTCCTTCTCCAATGCATGAAAGTGAAAAGTGAAAGTGAAAAGTGAAAGTGAAAAGTGAAAGTGAAGTCACTCAGCCGTGTCTGACTCTATGCGACCCAGGAGACTGCAGCCCACCAGGCTCCTCTGTCCATGGGATTTTCCAGCCCAGACCAAAATCAAATAGATTACATTTTTTGTACCTGAAGCTGGAGAAACTGTGTACAGACAGCAAAAACAAGACGTGGAGCTGACAGTTGTACAGATCACCAGTTTCTCATAACAAAATTCAAGCTTAAACTGAAGAGAGTAGAAAAAACCACTAGGCCAGTCAGGTATGGTTGAAATCAAGACCCCTATGAATATACAGTGGAGGTGACAAATAGATTCAAAGGATTAGATCTATTAAGTCATGTGTCTGAAGAACTGTGGATGGAGGTCTGTAATATTGCACAGGTGGCAGTGAACAAAACCATCACAAAGAAAAAGAAAAGCAAAAAGGCAAAATGGTTATCTGAGGAGGCTTTACAAATAGCTGAGGAAAGAAGAGAAGTGAAAAACACGGGATAAAGAGAAAGGTACATCCACCTAAACTCAGAGTCCCAAAGAATAGCAAGGAGAGAAAAGAAGGCCTTCTTCAATAAACACTGCATAAACATAGAGGAAAATAATAGAAGGGGGAAAACTGGAGATCTCTTTTGAAAAATTGGAAATATCAAGGAAATATTTTTCCCAAAGATGGGCACAATAAAGGACAGAAAAGGTAGATATTTAATAGATGCTGAAAACATCAAGAAGAGATGGAAAGAATACATGGAAGAACTGTACAAAAAAGATTTTAATGAACTTAATAACTATGATGGTGTGGTCAGTCACCTGGAGCCAGACATTCTGGAGTGTGAAGTCAAGTGGGCCTTAGGAAGCACTGCTATGAATAAAGCTAGTGAATGCAGTGAAATTCCAGTAGAGCTATTCAAAACCCTAAAGGATGGTGCTATTAAAGTGTTACAATCAATATTTTAGCAAATCTGGAAGACCCAGCAGTGGCCAAAGGACTGCAAAAGGGCAATCCTCATCACAATTCCCAAGAGGGATCATACTAAAAAATGTTCTAGCCATTGGACAATTGCACTCAGATCTCCCATGCCAGTAAGGTCATGCTTAAAATCTTGCATGCTAGGCTTCAGCATTACACGAATCAAGAACGTCCAGACATCCCCTGGGTTTAGAAAAGGCAGGGGAACCAGAGATCAAATTGCCAACATCCTTTGGATCATAGAAAAACCAAGAGAAATCTAGAAAAACACCTACTTTTGCCTCACTGACCCCTAAAGCCTTTGACTGTGTGAATCATGACAAACTGTGGAAATTTCTTCAAGAGATGGGAATACCAGACCACCTTACCTCCCTCCTGAGAAACCTGTATGCGGGTCTAGAAGCAAAAGTTAGAACCCTGTATGGAACAGCTGATTGGTTCAGGATTGCAACAGGAGTATGACAGGGCTGTCTGCTGTCACCACATTTATTTAACCTATACACTGAAATTCATCAAAAAATCATTTGAATGCTGAGCAACTTCCACAAAACAACTTCTGAACACCAGCGGAGGACGCCAGACACCCAGGAAGGCCGTCCATTCTCTTCGAAAGATGGTAGGACAAAATAAAAAACAAAAGAGTTAGGGATCGAGACCTGTCCTGGGAGGGAGTCGTGAAGGAGAAGTTTTCACACAGTAGGAAACCCTCTCATAGGAGGGTCTGTGGGGGGGTTTTGGAATCTCAGAAGGCAAC
This sequence comes from Redunca redunca, assembly GCA_006410935.1. Lineage (NCBI taxonomy): Eukaryota > Metazoa > Chordata > Mammalia > Artiodactyla > Bovidae > Redunca > Redunca redunca. The sequence goes on from SJYQ01003597.1 coordinate 87,690, forward strand.
ATAACTGGGAGAACACCATCACCACCAACAACAAAAAATCAGAGAATACAGACCTAACTGCAACTGCAGAAAGGAGAACTTTCTGTGAAAGGCTCCTACAACCTAACTTAAAGCATGGCTGGCTCACAGAACACAGGATTGAGCGAATACCAAAGGAGAGTTAGCCTGCTCCTACTGGACCCTCACCGCTCAGAGGCAGAAAGGCAGGCTTGTGACAGAGCTGTTACTGCAATCTCAGCCCCAGAGATGGCATCTTCCATCAAACTGTGAATAGGCTCCCAGCTGCTAACCATGGATGGTTGACATCTTCCAGGAAGGTTGCATCCTGAGATCAGCTCTCCAGAGGAGACATACAACACACCTGAGACAGTGCTCCCATGGCACACCCAGGAAACCGAGCAGCCAGGTCCAGAGAGGTGATTAAGATGCACAGCCGCCTGGAACAGTGTGCTCGCCAAGCACCTGGTTGCCTGAGGTACTCAGACCTGGGCAGGGCACAAAACACAGGCCCAACCCACAGAGACTGAGCCAGGACTGTGTCTGAGTGTCTCCTGTGGAGGTACATGTCATCAGTGGCCTGCTGCAGGGGCTTGGGGGCAGCAGACCTGGGTATGGCATAAGGCCTCTTGGAGGAGGTCAACATTAACCCCACTGCAGAACCACCAGAACTTACACAGGACTGGGGAAACAGACTCTTGGAGGGCACAAACAGAACCGTGTCTTCACCAGGACCCAGGAGAAAGGAGCAGTGACCCCACAAGAAACTGACCCAGACATACCCATGAGTGTCCAGAAGACTCCAGCAGAGGCATGTGTCAGTGGTGGCCTGCTTCAGGATCAGAGACTCTGAGTGCAACAATGAGTGCATAGGACCTTTTGAAGGAGGTCTCTTAGTTTGGCCTCTACCATAGTTTGTTCTCAAGTCAAGCAACAAGGAGGGAACACAGATGTGCCTAATAACAGAAAATTGGATTAAAGATTTATTGAACATGGCCCCACCCATCAGAACAAGACCCAGTTTTCCCCTCAGTCAGTCTTTCCGATCAGGATGCTTCCATAAGCCTCTTATCCTTATCATCAGAGGGCAGACAGAATGAAACCACAGTCACAGAAAACTAACCAAACTGATCATGTGAACCACAGCCTTGTCTAGCTCAATGAAACTAAGAACCATGCTGTATAGAGCAACCCAAGATGGACGGATCATGGCGGAGAGTTCTGACGAAACGTGGTCCACTGGAGAAGGGAATGGCAAACCACTTCAGTATTCTTGCCTTGAGAACCCCATGAACAGTATGAAAAGGCAGAAAGGTATGACACTGAAAGATGAACTTCTCAGATTGGGAAGTGCCCAATATGCTACTGGAGAAGAGCAGAGAAATAACTCCAGAAAGAATCAAGAGACAGAGCCAAAGCAAAAACAACACCCAGTTGTGGATGTCACAGCAGATAGAAGTAAAGTCCAATGATGTAAAGAGGAATATTGCATAAGAACCTGGAATGTTAGGTCCATGAATCAAGGCAAATTGGAAGTGGTCAAACAGGAGACAGCAAGAGTGAACATCGACATTTTAGGAATCAGCAAACTAAAATGTACTGGAAAGGGTGAATTTAATTCAGATAACCATTATATCTACTACTGTGGGCAAGAATCCCTTAGAAGAAATGGAATAGCCATCAGAGTAAACAAGAGAGTCCAAAATGCAGTACATGGATGCAATCTCAAAAACGACAGAATGATCTCTGTTTGTTTCCGAGGTAAACCATTCAATATCACAGAACTTCAAGTCTATGTACCAACCAGTAATGGTGAAAAAACTGAAGTTGAAACGTTCTATGAAGACCAACAAGACCTTCTAGAAGAAACACCCCCCAAAGATGTCCTCTTTATTATAGGGGACTGGAATGTAAAAGTAGGACGTTAAGAGCTACCTGGAGTAGCAGGCAAATTTGGCCTTGGAGTACAAAACAAAGCAGGTCAAAAGCTAAGAGAGCTTTGCCAAGAGAATGCACTGGTCATAGCAAACACCCTCTTGCAACAACACAAGAGAAGACCCTACACATGGACATCACCAGATGGTCAATAACAAATCAGACTGATTCTATTTTTTGCAGCTGAAGATGGAGAAACTCTATTCATTTAGAAAAAAACAAGCCCAGGAGCTGTCTGTGGCTCAGATTATGAACTCCTTATTGCCAAATTCAGACTTAAATTGAATAAAGCTGGGAAAACCACTAGACCATGAAGGTGTGACCTAAATCAAATGCCTTATGGATATACAGTTGGAAATGAGAAATAAATTCAAGGGATGAGATCTGAGAGACAGAGTTCCTGAAGAGCTATGGATGGAGGTCTGTGACATTGAACAGGACGCAGTAATCAAGACCATCCCCAAGGAAAAGAAATGCAAAAAGGCAAAATGATTGTCTGACAAAGCCTTACAAATAGCTGAGAAAAGAAGAGAAGCTAAAGGCAAAGGAGAGAAGGAAAGATATACCTGTATGAATGCAGAATTCCGAAGAGTAACAAAGAGAGATAAGAAACCCTTCCTCACCAATCAATGCAAAGAAATAGAGGAAAACAACAGAATGGGAAAAACTAGAGATCTCTTCAAGAAAATTAGAGATACCAAGGGAATATTTCATGCAAAGATGGACAGAATAAAGGACAGATATCATATGGACCTAACAGAAGCAGACGATATTAAGAAGAGGTGGCGAGAATATGCAGAAGTATACAAAAAAGATGNGAAAAACTACAGATCTCTTCAAGAAAATTAGAGATACCAAGGGAATATTTCATGCAAAGATGGACAGAATAAAGGACAGATATCATATGGACCTAACAGAAGCAGACGATATTAAGAAGAGGTGGCGAGAATATGCAGAAGTATACAAAAAAGATGTTCACAACCCAGATAATCACGATGGTGTGATCACTTTCCTAGAGTCAGACATCCTGGAATGCAAAATCAAGTGAGCCTTAGGAAGCATTGCTATGAAAAAATCTAGTGGAGGTGCTATAATTCCAGTTGAGCTATTTCAAATCATAAAAGATGATGCTGTGAAAGTGCTGCACTCAATATGCCTGCTTGAAAACTCAGCAGTGGCAACAGGACTGGAAAAGGTCAGTTTTCATCCCAATCCCAAAGAAGGACAGTACCAAAGAATTTTCAAACTACCACACAATTGCACTCATCTCACACACTAGCATAGTAATACTCAAAATTCGCCAAGTGAGGTTTCAACAGTATGTGAACCATGAACTTCCAGATGTACAACCTGGATTTAGAAAAGGCAGAGGAACCAGAGATCAAATTGCCAACATCCACTGGATCATCAAAAAAGAAAGGGAGTTCCAGAAAAACATCTAATTTTGCCTTATTGACTACACCAAAGCCTTTGACTATGTGGATCACAACAAACTGAAAAATTCTTCAAAAGATGGGAACACCAGAACACCTGACCTGCCTCCTGAGAAATCTGTAGGCAGGTCAAGAAGCAACAGTTAGAACTGGACATGGGACAACAGACTGGTTCCAAATCTGAAAGGAGTATGTCAATGTTGTATATTCTCACTCTGCTTACTTAACTTACATGCCGAGTACATCATGTGAAATGTCAGATTAGATGAAGCACAAGCTAAAATCAAGGTTCTGGGAGAAATGTCAATAACCTCAGATATGCAGATGATATCAACCTTATTGCAGAAAGCAAAGAACTAAAGAGCTTCTTGATGAAAGTGAAAGAAAAGAGTGAAACAGGCTTAAAACTCAACATTCAGAAAACTAAGGTCATGGTACCTGGTCCCATCACTTCATGGCAAATAGATGGAGAAACAATGGAAACAGTGACAGACTAGTTCAGGGGGCTACAAAATCACTGCATGTGGTGAGTTCAGCCATGATATTAAAAAATGCTTGCTCCTTGGAAAAAAAGTTATGACCAACCTAGACAGCATATTATGTGTAAGAATTCAGTAGTTGTACTTAGAGAAATCCAATGAGCTGAAAGTAATTTGGACAGAGATAAAGTTTCTGTTTGTGAATGGCAATTAGAGACAATGGAAGAGGAATAGCAAAAAATAATAGAATGTTATGTAGGTCCCAATTCATTTATGTTATACAAAATTTTAAAAAATGTAGGTTTATAGAAAAAAGCTTGTGTAACAAATCTGCATTAGTCATCTATTGTGACTGTGTTGCTGAGGAAAATCTATGATTTTTACAAAAAACTCTTAATAAGGTTCACATTTCTACATTTTTCTCCTTTATGATTAAAGGAGTTTTTCCATTTGTTTTATACTTCTCACAGGAATATTCACAAAGGATTAATGTTCTAAAAACAGTTTATCATTCAGTAGGAGTTATTTGACAGTCTCCAAATTTTGAAACAACTGTTGGCTCCCAAACTTCCTAGAAAATGGAGATTCCAATGATTGTTAGGCAGTGGAGCACCATTAACAAGCTTGAGGGAGATAAGATGTGTTAATTATTTTGAAGCCAATCTTTTCAGATTCAAATATGGTTCAAAGGCAACAGGAAAAACTGTTCACACACAAAAACATGAGTGGGGTAGAAGATTTTTTAAAAGAGGCAAAAATTGACAGCAGTAGAGCAGTACATAAAATTGGTAGATAGACATAAGTTTATATGATTTGCTGCTTGTGAAAGGAAAGGGAAAATGAGATTCTATATCTTTTGGCCAGAAATATAGGAGAAATATATTTGAGAAAATACTTATTCAATTTTGAACATCATTTTATAAAGATGTTTGTATGATGATGGCTAAGCATGCAGTCATTAGTGAGAGTTATTTGAAATTAAATTCTGGTTTACTTTCATCACCAATCATATCCACAACTAGGAGAACTCTCCATCATGAACCTACAAGGGTGGCCCTACAAGGCATGGCTCATAGTTTCATTGAATTAGACAAGGCTGTGATCCAGCTGCTCAATTTGGTTAGTTTTCTGTAACTGTGGTTTCCATTCTGCCTGCCCTCTAATAGAAAGGATAAGAGGCTCGTGGAATGTTCCCAAGGAAAACAACAGAATGAAAAAGACAAGAGATCTCTTCAATAAAATTAGAAATACCAAGGGAATATTTCATGCAGAGATGGTCACAATAAAGGACAGAAATTGTGTGGACCTAACAAAAGCAGAAGATATTAAGAGGTGACAAGAATAACAGAAGAACTATATGAAAAATATCTTAATAACCCACATGATGATGGTGTAATCACTCACCAGACATCCTGCAGTGTGCGATCAAGTGAGCCTTAGGAAGCATCACTATGAACAAAGCTAATGGAGGTGATGGAATCCCAGCCGAGCTATTTCAAATCCTAAAAGGTGATGCCGTGAAAGTGCTGCACTCAATATGTCATCAAATTTGGAAAACTCAGCAGTGGCCACAGGACTGAAAAAGGCCAGATTTTACTCCAATTCCAAAAAAAAGGCAATACAAAGATACTTCAAACTACTGCACAATTGCACTCATCTCACACACTAGCAAAGTAATACTCAAAATTCTCCAAGCAAGCCAGAAAGAAAAACACCAATACAGTATACTAATGCTTATATATGGAATTTAGAAAGATGGTAACGATAACCCTGTATGCGAGACAGCGAAAGAGACACAGATGTATAAAACAGTCTTTTGGACTCTGTGGGAGAGGGAGATGGTGGGATGATTTGGGAGAATGGCATTGAAACATGTATAATAGCATATATGAAATGAACCACCAGTCCAGGTTCGATGCATGATACTGGATGCTTGGGGCTGGTGCACTGGGATGACCCAGAGGGGTGGTATAGGGAGGGGAGAGGAAGGGGAGTTCAGGATGGGGAACACGTGTATACCTGTGGCAGATTCATGTTGATATATGGCAGAACCAATACAGTACTGTGAAGTAATTAACCTCCAATTAAAATAAATAAATTTATATTTAAAAAATAAATTACATATTGAAATTAAAAAAAAATTATCCAAGTGAGGCTTCAATGGTATATGTGAGCTAAGAACTTCCAGATTTTCAAGCTGGATTTACAAAAGGCAGATGAACAAGAGATCAAATTGCCAACATCCGTTGGATTATAGAAAAAGCAAGAAAATTCCAGAACATCTGCTTCATTGATCACATTAAAACATTTGACTGTATGAATCACAACAAAGTGTGGAAAATTCTTCAAGAGATGGGAATACCAAAACACCTTACTTGCCTCCTGAGAAACCTTTATGCAGGTCAGGAAGTAACACTTAGAAATGGACATGGAACAAAATGAAGTGAAAGTCGCTCAGTCATTTCTGACTCTTTGCAACTGCATGGACTACACAGGCCATGGAATTCTGCAGGCCAGAATACTGGAGTGGGTAGCTATTCCCTTCTCCAGGGGATCTTCCCAACCCAGGGATTGAACCCAAGTCTCCTGCACTGCAGGTAGATTCTTTACCAGCTTAGCCACCAGGGAAGCCCGTGGAACAAAGAACTGGCTCCAGATTGGGAAAGGAGTAACTCAAGGCTACATATTGTTGCCTTGTTTATTTAACTTATATGCAGACTACATCATACAAAATGCCAGACTGTATGAAGCATAAACTGGAATCAAGATTGCAGGGAAAACATCAATAATCTCAGATATGCGAGTGACAGCACTCCTATGGTAGACAGCAAAAGGAACTAAAGAGCCTCTTGATGAAAGTGAAAGAGGAGAGTGTAAAAGCTGGCTTAAAACTCAACATTCAGAAAACTAAGATCATAGCATCCAGTCCCATTGCTTCATGGCAAATGGATGGGGAAGCAATGGAAACAGTGACAGACTTTATTTTCTTAGGCTCCAAAATCACTGCAGATTGTGAGTGTGGCCATGAAATTAAAATGTTTGCTCCTTGGAAAAAAAACTATGACCAACCTAGACAGCATATTAAAAAGCATAGACATTACTTTACTGACAAATGTCCATATAGTCAAAGCTATGGTTTTTCCAGTAGTCATGTATGGATGTGACAGTTGGACACCAAAGAGGGCTGAGTGCTGAAAAATTGATGCTTTTGAACTGCAGTGTTGAAGAATACTCATAAGAGTCTCTTGGACAGAGGATAGATCAAACCAATCAATCCTAAAGGCAATCAGTCCTGAATATTCATTGGAAGGTCTGATGCTGAAGCTGAAGTTCCAATACTTTGGCCACCTGATGCAAAGAACTGACTCACTGGAAAAGCCCCTGATGCTGGCAATGATTGAAGGCAAGAAGAGAAGGGGACAACTGTGGATGAGATGGTTGGATGGCCATCACCAACTTAATGGGTGTGAGTTTGAGCAAGCTCCAGGAGTTGGTGATGGACAGGGAGGCCTGGCATGCTGCAGTCCATGGGGTCACAAAGAGTCGGATATTACTGAGCAACTGAACTGAACTAATATTCTGCTTTCAGTCACTTAAAGGCTATGTGACCTAAGATAAGTTACTGCTTTTCTACAGTCTCCATTTTCTCCTCTATAATATGCAAATTTTATTAATGTTTATTGGATGCTTTAATGAAAAAAATTGAAATCATATACTTCAAATGCTTAGCAGAGTGCATTAGGGCTCTAAAATGCTATCTGCTATAAGTTCAAGAAGTAAAAAAAAAAAAAAAAAATTAATAGGATATGATAAAGTGTCAAGTTCATCATACATTCTAGTTCCTGAATTGATCTTAGTTTGGCATTTGTGCATGAGTGCTAAGTCACTTCAGTCATGTCCCACTCTGCTTGACCCTATGGACTATAGCTTGCCAGGCTTCTCTTTCCATGGGATTCTTCAAGCAACAGTACTGGAGTGGTTTGTCATGCCCTCTTCCAGGAAATCTTTCCAACCCAGAGATATAACATGTCTCTTACATCTCCTGCATTGGCAGGTAGATTCTTTACCACTCACATAGCAAAACTTATTTCAGGAAAATGTCTCCCGAAGTATTGTGTTGAAGTTCACCCTAGAGTATGTTAAGGAGTGAATAGATCATATTAGAAAATTATTAATTGTCTAATTTTCTGCAGAAAAAACATAGTGACTGCATCCACATTAAGGTAAAGAGGTCCATAGTATCTGGTAGTATAAACTGTGTATTTCTGATACAATCGGAAAGTCATTAATTTTGAAATCTTCACTGTAAGAATTGATTAAAACAAGGCATATTAATAGATGCTATAATAAAATGGGTAAAAGACTATTGAAAAGATATTCAGAAAGTTTCAAAGTACTGCTATATAGATTATTATACTCTTCACAAAATGAAAAAATATATTTTTATACTACTGGAGAGTTGGTAGTTATCATTTAATCAAATGATCAAACTTAGAATTACCAATATTGGAGTATCCTGGCATAATGTGTGTCCTGCTGCTGCTAAGTCACTTCAGTCGTGTCCGACTCTGTGCGACCCCATAGATGGCAGCCCACCAGGATCTGCTGTCCCTGGGACTTTCCAGGCAAGAACACTGGAGTGGGTTGCCATTTCCTTCTCCAATGTGTGTCCTGAATAACATGAAACTTACAACATCATCTATAAAGTATCCTTACCCAAACTAAGTTAAGAGACATAATGAGGAAGTTTTCAGAAAGTGGAATATTCTACACGAAAATTGGCCTAAATTCTTACAGAGTAAGTGAAGTAAAATGTTTAAAGGATGGGACTGTTGTAAATTAAAAGCAACTGTGGAGAATACGGTTTTTCCTGTGGTCATGTATGGATGTGAGAGTTGGACTGTGAAGAAGGCAGAGCACCGAAGAACTGATGCGTTTGAACTATGGTGTTGGAGGAGACTCTTGAGGGTCCCTTGGACTGCAAGGAGTTCCAACCAGTCCATTCGGAAGGAGATCAACCCTGGGATTTCTTTGGAAGGAATGATGCTAAAGCTGAAACTCTAGTACTTTGGCCACCTCATGTGAAGAGTTGACTCATTGGAAAAGAATCTGATGCTGGGAGAGATTGGGGGCAGGAGGAGAAGGGGACGGCCGAGGATGAGATGGCTGGATGGCATCATGGACTCGATGGACGTGAGTCTGAGTGAATTCCAGGAGTTGGTGATGGACAGGGAGGCCTGGCGTGCTGCGATTCATGGGGTCGCAAAGAGTCGGACACGACTGAGCGACTGAACTGAACTGAACTGTGGAGAATAAGCCCTCAAAAAAATAACTCTTGAATCTTGACCAAATCCTGAATTAGGGGAAATAAACACTACACAGACTTTAAGGGAAAATAGTTACTGAAGTTTAAATATAAAATGGATATTACATTATATTGTATAATTATTTTAAATTTTCCTATGTGTGAAAATGGAATGGTGATTTAAGCATGCTTGTTCTTAGCAGGTGTGTGCTAAACTATCTATGATTTCTATAACTCATTTTCAAATAATTTAGAAAAACAGAAGAATAACAAACATGGCAAATATTAACAATTGTTAAATCTATTAGTATTTGTTTTACTATTTCAAAATTTTAATTACCTATATTTTTGAACAGGATGAATCATGGAAAAGGTGATATCTAGAATCCCTAAAGTTAATACAGCTTGGGGTGGGAGAGGTCACTTAAGAATGATGAGGACCAACTCTGCAATGTTTTTACTTTTTTTGACATTTAAGACTGAAGGAAAGGATGCACCAAAAAGAAGAAGAAGAAGAAGAAAGACTTAAGGAGAAGCAGACAGTGGGGCATGTGATGGCACACAGATCAAAAGAAGAAAATATCAAATACCATTGAGAGGATAAGAGGCAAGAGAACAATAAAAGGTAAATAGGTAAAATTTTAGGATTTTTGTATATTCTACTAGAATATTTGTTAAATATATTGATGATAATTGTCAGCTTAATTATAAGAACATTCTGATTTACTAAGCTTAGTGTAAAACCAAAAGAGCTGTGTGTTTGTGAAATTGCAGGTAATGTTTCAGTTCAGTTCAGTTCATTTCAGTTGTTCAGTCGCGTCCGACTCTTTGCAACCCGTGAATCACAGCACCCCAGGCCTCCCTGTCCATCACCAACTCTCGGAGTTCACTCAAACTCACATCCATCAAATCAGTGATGCCATGAGCCATCTCATCGTCTGTCGTCCCCTTTTCCTCCTGCCCCCAACCCCTCCCAGCATCAAAGTCTTTTCCAATGAGTCAACTCTTCACATGAGGTGGCCAAAGTACTGGAGTTTCAGCTTTAGCATCATTCCTTCCAAAGAACACCCAGGGTTGATCTCCTTCAGAATGGACTGGTTGAATCTCCTTGCAGTCCAAGGAACTCTCAAGAGTCTTCTCCAACACCACAGTTCAAAAGCACCAATTCTTCAGTGCTCAGCTTTCTTCACAGTCCAACTCTCACATCCATACATGACCACTGGAAAAACCATAGCCTTGACTAGACAGACCTTTGTTGGCCATGTAATGTCTCTGCTTTTCAATTGGTCATAACTTTTCTTTCAAGGAGTAAGCGTATTCACATTCAGAGAAATTTAAGAGACAATTTTTCTAAGATGATGATATTCAAAGTAGGTTCCCCAGACCAACAACAGCAGTATCAAATGAAAACTTTTAGAAACGTACATTTATGGTCCCATACTACACAGTCAGAACAATCTGTGCTCATATAAGCCAGACAAGTGATACTCATGGATACTGAACTTTAAGAACTGTTAGTCTAAAAGTTTTCATGGAAATTTTCTTAAAATAGTGGAATTTTAATTAAAACTTACATAGAGATAAAAATTATTTAAGTAAGAAGCACAAGAAAAGCAAACATGTCTGAAAAAATAGGTCAGAATCTAGATGTTGAGCCAGAAATCTCACTGATTAGATCAATCCTATTCAGGCCAGTATAATTTAATATTTTCTTTCTCTGAAGCTCTAGAGAATTTGTAGTTCACATCACATTCCTTGCAATGTAATCTGTATTATATCTGCCTGCATTATCTTTATTCCCACTGTCAATCATCCCCCCCTCCCAACACACACACACACACACACACATAGATACACAAGACCTCAGCTACACACATATTCTTTAGGAAGCCTGTGGTAGGTTGCTGCCTTTTCCTAAATCAGCACCTGGGATCAACGATTGCAATTAATGGGGGTTTAGTCACTAAGTCCTGTTCACCTCTTGTGATGCCACAGACTGCATCCAGGCTCCTCCATCCATGGGATTTCCCAGGCAAGAATACTAGAGTGGGTAGCCATTTACTTCTCCAGGGGATCTTTCTGACTCAGGAGTTGAAAGTATGTCTCATGCATTGCAGGCAGATTCTTTACCAATTGAGCTATAGTGGTCCTATAGAACTATGAACTTTTTCATACAGAGAAAGTATAATGCATAATGGTAATCAATAAGTGCTTGGTAAAAGAAGGGATGCCATATAATGTGTCAAATAAGTGTATGCTGACTGACATGATAATTTTTTATCAATTCCTCCTACTTTTTGGTCATTTCTGGATAACCTGAGGGCTTTTGATTCAACAGATGTTAAGTAAAAGTAAATTTATTTTGACTTTATTTATTTTAACTATTTATCAATAGTTCCTTAATTATCTATCAAGGAAGTGTATAGGACTTCCCTGGTTGTCAGTGGTTGACTCTGCACCTTCAGGGAGCATGGATTTGATCCATGGTTGAGGAATTTAAGATCCTGCATGTGCCATGGTGTGCCCCTCCCCGCTTCTGTAAAACTGTAGATGGATAGAAGATTTCAGTGCCTGATACACTGATTAAGTTATAGGACTGAACCAAACATATCATGACCTATGAAGACTAAGGAACTTATTTAAAGAAACAAACATCAGTATATCAAAATTCAAGTTGTTAACTTTATCACCATATTCCAAGGTCACATATTTGGTTCTCACTGAGGTGATACAGTATGGAGGCAGGAGAACTATTCATGCTGAGGCAGTATGGTCTTGGAGAGAGACTGCCAAATATTTTCCCTGTAATTTCATTCCTTCTTACCTTTTCTAAGGCAACAATTATCATTAAGAGTGATGGTGGTAGTGGGGAGAGACTTTAGGATGGAGGCTGTTAGGGCTAACATTACTCTCTTCCATGCCTTGAAGGGATCAACTAATGACTCAATGACTATAGAGAGAAAACTATAACTCTTGAAATAGTAGGATATCTAATATCTGAATATCTAACTAGAATTCATGTAGTTAAATTAATCTGCTGAAGAAATTTGTTTAATTAGGAGAAACTGCATGAAGCATTCAAATTAAATACTTGAGTTACTTATATGGGCTATGCCTAATTTAAAATTTTATGCATTATGAGATTTTTTTTTTAACTTTCTCTTTTCTCTTTTTCTCACCTTAATTGACTGAAGTGAAATATTAGACTATTGGAATATTTTCTCTTGATTCAAATAACAGAAATTATTTTTCTTCAATTTTAAGAAAAACACATATTTTGATTTTAATATTTTATATTTACT
>SJYQ01003597.1:117741-130497 GCA_006410935.1 Redunca redunca
GAAATGATTTAAAGTAGAAATGATAAAAGAGCAGTTGCAGAAGTATTATTTAATTCTACAGGCTTAAGAATAAAAGAAAATCAAGTTAAAATTCTTTATGCCCTCTTTCTTAGCAAATATGTTATAGCTGCAGTTGCAGTGTAGGTTTACTTTATATATTTTAAAAGTGTACCATGACTAGAGAAGAAATTCCCACTGGTTCATACAGAATTACCAAAATAATGTTTGCTTCCAAATATACTTGAATCCTGGTATAAGATAGCTGCTGCTGCTGCTGCTTTTAAGTTGCTTCAGTCCTGTCCGACTCTGTGCGACCCCATAGATGGCAGCCCACCAGGCTCCCCAGTCCCTGGGATTCTCCAGGCAAGAACACTGGAGCGGGTTGCCATTTCCTTCTCCAATGCATGAAAGTGAAAAGTGAAGGTGAAGTTGCTCACATAGCATTCAATAATTACATAATAAAATCAAGTCTGTGTGTGCATACATGGGTATTTCTCTCAGTTTTACAGATTATATTTAATGTTATATAACATTTGAATGACAAGTCACTCTAAAATATTTTTACTCAGCAATATGTAGCTATATGCATAAAAAACTCTTTTATATCCAAAAGAATTTATTTATAAATACGTTATTTTTACTCAGTTCTTATTGGCTCCTATACCTTTTTTCTCTATCTTCCTGTATATTAATTCAGGCCTCTGGGGACCCAGCCCCAGGCAACAGATAGCCAGCCTTTTCTATTCTTCATTAAGCTCCCTATTTCTCAGTACTGTTTTCTAAATTTGGTTCAGTATTAGTCAGGTCTCTTCCACTAACTGAAGAATTCTGCCCATTTCCTCCATGTCTGAGGGTAGAGGACATTTCTATCATTGCTGGGGAGAGCAGTTCACAGTACAGCAGACAAAATCACTGGGAAGAGGCCAGAGGGACTTTCAAAAAGCTAATGGAAGTTTACTTTGCTCATATTTAAAAATATAGGAAAAATGAGGCTACAATTTGAACTTGGAAAAGCATTTTAACTCCCAGTTCTTGGGAGGCATGAATATATTCTTATTTCTTCCTACTGTATTGATTTGTTCTATGGTAAGGGATATATGGATTAATATGGTAGAGGATATATAAGCTAATAAAGAAATATTTACTAGGGTGTAAGATTTTCTGTGGCCGGAATTGCCATCAGTAATGATATAATAATTTTTTACACTAGTACAAGTTGTACACTAGCACTTTCTAGATTTGCAGTTTTTCTAACATTTGTACTCAGTGTGTTTAGAAAAGAATTTGCAGAAGACTAATTCTGTGCTGCAAAATGTAACTCTCTCAATTCTCCCATAGGTTTATTCTGGTTATTTATAGTCTGAATAAAGGCTTGGACCTAATTGTATACATTTTGGGAGCAAGTGGATGATGAAAGGTGAATCCATTTAAGTCATTTCTAAGGTCGAAAATGTCACTGGAGGAAGAAAATTATTTTACATATAGATTTATATCAGGTGCTTATTATTTTTAATATCCCTGTGCTGCACTAAGGCAAATGCTTCTAATATGCTTTTTTTAAGTCAACAAAATTATGTGAAAGATTGTGTGTATAATTGTTTGTACTTTATATTTTTATAGAATTTGTTGGCAGTGGCATCTATCTAAAATATCTAAGAATAGTTTTATATCATAGTTTGAGTTATTTTCATTATGATTTAATTAAAAACTTGAAGAAGAGGAAATTTGTTGAATGTCCACCTTGTGCCTGATGCTTGACGTGCATTATCTTACATAATCTTTATAACACAAGGGTATTCTTGAAGCAGCTGGGGAATATTTGTCTTGATTGAAGTAAAAAGTCAGTGTAATTCATCATCAACTATGACTTTGACCTTGTTGATACTTAAGACAGTAACTTCAAGTTATGTAGGTACTGTTGAAAGTAACCTCTAAATCTAAATGTATTTTTACTTGATGCCATTCTCAGAATTGGTTAGGGAAATATGTATTTAGCATATTCCTACTGTCACTTCCTCTTCTGTTATTACTCTTTGGCTGAGACTTCTTGTGGCCTTTTAAGACCATCTCTAGGTATTTTCCTCATTCAATACCCTTTAACTCAGCATTTGTTCTAAAGATGTAGAAGGTTTAGTAATCTGTTTTTCCTTTAAGTTTTAATAGAGAGGTTTACCTGTTTTTAATTGTTTTTTGAGTATATTTCATATCACAGATATAAAACAGCCTTTTAACAACTATAAGGCCTTTTTCAAAATCCTTCAACTTGGCAATGAGCTCTAATTTCAGCTTGACCTCACCAGCCTCAGATATCTGAAAAGATGCTCACTTAGGAACTATTTTATTTCTTCCACTTGTGAATTAAATTATTTTAGACAGTTATTTTCTTTTTGTTTTTGTCTGGTAATACCCATGCTATTGTGATATTGATGGGGAAGACCAAAAATCAAAGGGGTAGCAAAAGTCATTTAGCAAAAAGACTTTACTGAAGGATTAAGGAAGCGATGGAGAAATGGGGAAGCATGAAAGGACCAGCAAGAATACAGAGCTATTATTTACCCTAGGCTGAAGGGGAAAATGGGAAAAAATGGGGTCATCAGATACTTAGATAACTGGAATAAAACAAGAGGAGCACCCCAAACGGAGCTTTGGCAGTAGAAGCTGGAAGTCAATATCTGAGTAACGTCCAGGTTCTCTGCCACTCTGAAAGCTCTCCATTGGCTCAAGGAAGCTTGGGATCTGAGGCAGGAGCCCAGGAAACATTGTCTATAAATGTGAGTCTCCTGTGGTACAGATTAGGACAGCCAGCTGTCCTAATAATACAGATAGCAGGAGAGGGTGGTGAGTGTAAAATAGTCAATGTAACATTGTGGATCTCCCACTCAGATCTCACCTCTGAATTTCAGACCTCTGTTTAACTGTTTACATGATGCTTCAGGGTGGCATGGGGGAGCTTCCCTGGTGGCTCAGAGGTTAAAGTGTCTGCCTGCAATGTGGGAGACCTGGGTTCGATCCCTGGGTCAGGAAGATCCCATGGAGAAGGAAATGGCAACTCACTCCAGTACTCTTGCCTGGAGAATCCCATGGTCAGGAGCCTGGAGGGCTACAGTCCATGGGATTGCAAACAGTCAGACACAACTGAGCGACTTCACTTTCACTTTCAGAAATCAAATAGGATTCTGTGATGTGTAGAGTTCTAAGATAGTCCTCAGGTTTCCTGCTCTCTGGTGTATCTAACCTGAATAATCCCCTCTTTTTGACTGTGGAGGGTCCTAGGAAAGATGTGAGAGTTGTACCATTGATTAGGTTATGATATGTTAGAAAGATGATGTCACTTCTTGATTTTGTTATATCACATAGGATTGCTTGATAGCTAACTAGGGGGATTCTCCTGCTGGTCTTGAACAAATAACTGTCTTGTCACGGAGAGAACCACCTGGCATGGAATCCTAGGAGCTGAGAATGGCCAGGGGTTGACAGACAACAAGAGCAGCACATGAGGCCTAGCGCTCAAGGAACTGAATTCTGCCTGAATAAACTTTTAAGAGTATGCTGTGCTCTAGATGAGAATTCCAGAATGGTGGACACTATGATTTCAGCCTTGTGAGACCCTGAGAAGAGGATTCTGTCAAGTCAAGCCCCAAATTCTGATCTATAGTAACTTTAGGAAAATGAGTGCCTTGTGCTTTAAGAGACTAAGTCTGCAGTAATTTGTTACACAGAGCTAAAAAAAAACCTAGTAATATAAAACAGGCTGAAAATAAACTCCTGACTTCCACTCTTAAATGGCACATCTGCTCCTCCCCCAGTTTTCCTTAGGTAACTCCATATTTCAACATACTAAGGTCCCCAAATCCTTATTCAACTTTGATTTGACTCAATATTTCATATTTTACAAAGTTCATCTATAAATCCTGCTGGCTCTATCTTCTAAACATATCTGTAATTCTTTATTCTAAATATGTCTGTGAGATCTTACCCTTTGACCATCACTTGGCTTACTCTGGCCTTCATTCCTTGTTTGTATTTTTTCAGTAATTTCCAAACTGATCTGGCTGCTTTTGTATGTGCCCACAAAAATCAAATCTCCACAAGTAGTGAGACTAAGACTTATAAAATATAAATTTCAAAACCTTGCAGTAATTTCCAGTACCACTCAAAAAAAAAAAAAAAAGAAAAGAAAAAAAGAAAAACCTCTCTATAAATGGTCCATAGACATCAGAAAGTGGGATCTGTGGCCCACAAATTATTGCTGTTCATGCCACTTTCATTACCAGGTTATGGATTCTGGATTTTGTAACATTTTTCTTTTTCCCTATGTTATACTTGTTATGTTTGTGGTTATTAAATTTTATTTTTATATTTACTCCAAAATTTGGGTTGCATTTTAGAGATCTACACTTACTTAATAGTTTTATGATCTACAGCTATGAAATTAAAAGATGCTTGCTCCTTGGAAGGAAAGCTATGACAAACCTAGACAGCATATGAAAAAGCAGAGACAGCACTTTGCCAACAAAGGTCTGTATAGTCAAAGCCATGGTTTTTACAGAAGTCATGGACAGATGTGAGAGTTGAACCATAAAAAAGGCTGAGCACGGAAGAAATTGATGTTTTCAAATTGTGGTGCTGGAGAAGACTCTTGAGAGTTCCTTGGACAGCAAGAAGATCAAGCCAGTCCATTCTGAAGGAGATCAACCCTGGGATATGTAAATACTTTTTAGATATCTTTTAGTTTCATTTTCCTGTAATTTTGCTTCTGAATTATGGAAAATAAAGTGATATGATAATAATTACATGTCAAACTTTCCAATTTTTAGTACATAATACTCAGGCTGTTGCTTTGTGATTAATCAATAAAAAAATAAACTTTGATTAGTACCAAAAATATTCATAATATATTTTTCTCTACTTCTTCAAATTGTATAATTTAAGCCTATTAGGTATTAAAATATTTGTTGGTATTGATATTCATTTAGAAATTCTAATAAAATTCACATGGTACTGGACCAATTTAATGGAATAAATAATACCTCAAGCTTTATACAGGGAATCCTTAGGCAAAAATTTCCTCTGAACACAAAGAAAAGGAGGGAATCCATTCATTTGTTCAACAAAGGCCAGATACTTTGCTAGTACAGTAGAACAACCATGAATCAAAACAGACAAATAGTTTGTTTTTATGGCGCTTATGTCCAAGTGGGGCAGACACCATTAACAAGAAATACACCCATGTCAAGTGAGGATAAGTGCTGTAAGGAAGAATAAAGGAGGGTTAAGAAATAGAAAGTGATGGTGATGGGAAAATATCCTTTCATATAAAAGGAGAAGGTCCATTTTAGAAAGTGAGATGTAAGTAGAGGTCAGAAAGGAGTGAGATGCCCAGGTATGTGAGTCAAGAGCTTTCCAAGCAGAGGAAAAAAATTTTTTAAAGTTTATGGAATGAAAATAAAGATAATTTTCCATCTTTATGTTTTAATTTCAGGAAAAGTATTTCTAGCATAAAAATAAAACTAGAAATATTTGTGGTAAAGTATGATGAATACACAGAGATTATTTTTACAGAAGCATATGCCTAAAGGTAAATTGCAACAGAAATGAACTGCCTGGGCAAAGATCAGCCTCCACTGAGTAACCACTAAGGCTTGTCAGAGGGAAGTTAGAGAATTTGGGTATGTTCTCATATAGTTTTCCAAAGAGGATGGATGTGAACATTAAAGCTGCATTAGTCTCTAACTAATTTCTCAGCCCCCTTATGGCAACCATCACCCCCCGTGCATTGGAATTCACTTCCAACTCTTAATGCAGGACAAAGTTCTCACACATATTCTTTGAAATACTGTCTTTTCCTTGAATTACTTCATCTTTATGCCCACTTCAAGAGTAATCATTAGTAGTCCAATTTCTTTATTTTACATAGCAAGACAAGTTTGTTAAATCAGACTCATTTCTCCTGAGTCAGGTCATGCTACTCAGGACAACACTACCTCTGATTTAACATACATGTTAAACTTAAAAACATTTAGTTCCTATAGCTTTCCATTTGCCCTTTCCTTTTCTAAAGAAAAAATATGAAAGTATGCTATATAAAAATTTCCAATTTGCTGCCTTTTATATAAATAGTCTAGAGCTGTATTTGGTCTAGCAGCATTAATTTTCTTTATCCTCAGACTATGGTCCAATCCATTCAATAAATTGTCTGGAAACCAATACATGTATATTAACATGTAGTTAACATATTCAAAGCACTTTGGTGGACACATACTGTAAAGCATATATTACATAACAATGCTCATAGACAATTCTACTTGTCTCCAAACATTGAAAGTAAAATAAAATTTTATACCTGCCCAATTCTGGAGTTAAAAGAAAAATATACAGGTAACCAAAATCCAGGGTAATATGTTTTTTTCTAAGTTACAAGAAATTATAGGCAGGCATAGTGTTGGTCATGGGATCCTGAACTTCAAGACTACAATTGGGAGAAAGTCGAATTTGGGGGCAAGTTCAAGATGGCAGCATAAAAAGTTCTTCAACTCACCTCATCCCACAGACACATTCAATCTACTGCTACGTACAGAATCAGTTCAGTTCAGTTCGGTTCACTTGCTCAGTCATGTCCGACTCTTTGAGACCCTATGAACTGCAGCACACCAGGCCTCCCTGTCCATCATCAATTCCCGGAGTCCATCCAAACCCATGTCTATTGAGTCTGTGATGCCATCCAACAATCTCATCCTCTGTTGTCCCCTTCTCCTCCTGCCCTCAATCCTTCCCAGCATCAGGGTCTTTTCAAATGAGTCAGCTCTTCCCATCAGATGGCTAAAATATTGGAGTTTCAGCTTCAACACCAGTGCCTCCAATGAACACCCAGGACTGATCTCCTTTAGGATGGACTGGTGGGATCTCTTTGTAGTCCAAGGGACTCTCAAGAGTCTCTTCCAACACCACAGTTCAAAACCATCAATTCTTCAGTGTTCAGCTTTCTTTATAATCCAACTCTCACATCTCTACATGACCACTGGAAAAACTATACCCTTGCCTAGATAGACCTTTATTGACAAAGTAATGTCTCTGCTTTTTAATATGCTGTCTAGGTTGGTCATAATTTTTCTTCCAAGGAGTAAGCGTCTTTTAATTTCACGGCTGCAGTCACCATCCATCTGATTTTGGACCCCCAAAAAACAAAGTCAGCCACTGTTTCCACTGTTTCCCCGTCTATTTGCCATGACGTGATGGGACCAAATGGAAAGATCTTAGTTTTCTGAATGTTGAGCTTTAAGCCAACTTGTTCACTCTTTTTCACTTTCATCATACAGAATAATCTCCTCTTTAAAAAAGCCAAAATCTAGCTGAGTGACTGTTACACATTAAGAGAGCAAGAAAAACCTATACTAGAATGATTATGAAAGGCTGAGACATCATTGCAAACTTTCCCCCAATTTGATGACCCACAATCTGCAAGGAGCTCAAAACTTGGATCTCCTCCCCAAAAAGCAGCAAAAGGCTTGAACCCCATACCTGGCACTCAGACTTTTAAGACCTGCCCCAGAGAGGAACACTCAAAACATCTACCTTTGAAAGCCAATGTGGATCATGTGCATGAGACTCACAAGGCCACAATGAACTGAGATGTGATTCTTAACCCACCCCAGTTTCCAGTGCAGAAGCAGCCATTTGAAAAGTGCCCAGATACTCTGTAAAGGAAGTTTATTTGCTTACATTAACATGCTGGTCTGAGGGGCAGGCATCTAACTTTAACACACATCTAGAGGACTGCAGAAGCAGAGGCTGGCAGGAGTCGTTATCATACTGTTTACCTCACTTCAGAAATGGGTCCCATTTATTATTATTTTTTTAAGTCATAGTCTTTTTTCACCTTCAGGAGCACCATCTTTAAACCTTTCTTCTGCCATGCTTCAGAGAGCCACTATCCCCCTAGGGGTGCTTTTATACATGTCTGGTGCCCCATTTTTGTGGCAGTCACCTAGAGGAGACCTCTTGATCACCTGGCTCTAGTGACCAGTGTGGCCGCTATCCTAGGTACTATGGGACTATAACAAATAAAGAGCCAATTCTTGGCTGGCTACCAAACCCAACTGCACAGACAACCAACTCAAACACACTTCCATTCTCTATTCAAAACAAACAAACAAACAAAAAGGGTCCGTTGGCTTGTCTTGGACCTTTCACCTGAGGCACAAGATTTGGGTCTGACACAGACCAAGAAGCCTATAGCAGAGTTCTCAGGGAACAGAGACCAGTGGGCATCAACTCTGTGATTTTTATTTTCCTCACTCCAGCTTGTTGTTATCTATGAGAAAAAGGTTTATCCCCTTACCAGGCAGCTTGATTATTGTAGCTGTTGCCAGTGGATGCCTTTAGATTGCCTGGCTCTAGTGGTCAGTGGGGCATAATCTTATGTATCCCATTGGACTGTTACCAACAGAGAAAGTATTCTTAACTAACTATCACCACCAGAGAATCAGCAACAGGTAACAGTCCAAATAAGCTAGTCTTTCTGTGTAAGAGGCCTATTAGCTTGTCTATATAGCTACAGTCTTAGGTGTAAGCTTCAAATAAAACATTTATCTAAGGGCTGACTCTAAACTGTTTCAGACACCTCAGAAGATGGTGCTATCTTTTCAGGTTCCCTATACTGCACTTAACAATGCCAATATTTTTAGGAAGGAAGCATTTGCATGTGTCTGGTGTCTGGTTTTTATGTGTGTTGCTCTCATCTTTTGGCTTCCTCCCAGGTAAGACCCCTTGACCACTTAGATCTGGTGGTCAAATGGACTTGTGATCTTGGTCCCCTGAGACTGTAACAAATGGAGAGACAGTTCTTAGCTGCTACCTACCCAGGACACAGAACAGATAGCAGGCTGAAATGTATCCCCAGTCTTTCTATGAAATAGACCTATTTGCTTGTCCTGGAATTTCAGGCTGAGGAGCATGCTTTTGGTTTGGCACACATGTAGACAGGGGACTACTAAAATGTTCTCTGGGGATGAAGCAGGTAGACACCATCTTTGAATTCTCCATCTGCTTCATTTCAGCTCACCAGTATCTCCTGGAAGAAGTCTGTGCTCTTGTCTTGTAACCAGACTTTTATCACTGAAATGCAGGGGACACGTATAGGTCACCTGGATTTAGGGGTCAGAGGGACTTAGGCTTATAGTCACATTCAGTTCAGTTCAGTTCAGTCGCTCAGTCGTGTCCGACTCTTTGCGAACCCATGAACTGCAGCACGCCAGGCCTCCCTGTCCATCACCATCTCCTGGAGTTCACTCAGACTCACGTCCATCGTGTCCGTGATGCCATCCAGCCATCTCATCCTGGGTCGTCCCCTTCTCCTCCTGCCCCCAATCCCTCCCAACATCAGTCTTTTCCAATGAATCAACTCTTCGCATGAGGTGGCCAAAGTACTGGAGTTTCAGCTTCAGCATCATTTCTTCCAAAGAAATCCCAGGATTGATCTCCTTCAGAATGGACTGGTTGGATCTCCTTGCAATCCAAGGGACTCTCAAGAGTCTTCTCCAACACCACAGTTCAAAACCATCATTCTTCGGTGCTCAGCCTTCTTCACAGTCCAACTCTCAAATCCATACGTGACCACTGGAAAAACCATAGCCTTGACTAGACGGACCTTAGTCAGCAAAGTAATGTTTCTGCTTTTGAATATACTATCTAGGTTGGTCATAACTTTTCTTCCAAGGAGTAAGCGTCTTTCAATTTCATGGGTGCAGTCACCATCTGCGGAGATTTTGGAGCCCAAAAAAATAAAGTCTGACACTGTTTCTACCATTTCCCCATCTATTTCCCATGAAGTGATGGGACCAGATGCCATGATCTTTGTTTTCCAAATGTTGAGCTTTAAGCCAACTTTTTCACTCTCCTCTTTCACTTTCATCAAGAGGCCCTTTAGCTCCTCTTCACTTTCTGCCATAAGGGTGGTGTCATCTGCATATCTGAGGTTATTGATATTTCTCCCGGCAATCTTGATTCCAGCTTGTGTTTCTTCCAGTCCAGCGTTTCTCAAGATGTACTCTGCATATAAGTTAAATAAGCAGGGTGACGATATACAGCCTTGACGTACTCCTTTTCCTATTTGGAACCAGTCTGTTGTTCCATGCACAGTTCTAACTGTTGCTTCCTGATCTGCATACAGATTTCTCAAGAGGCAGGTCAGGTGGTCTGGTATTCCCATTTCTTTCAGAATTTTCCACAGTTTATTGTGATCCACACAGTCAAAGGCTTTGGCATAGTCAATAAAGCAGAAATAGATGTTTTACAGGAACTCTCTTGCTTTTTCCATGATCCAGCGGATGTTGGCAAATTGATCTCTGGTTCTTCTGCTTTTTCTAAAGCCAGCTTGAACATCAGGGAGTCCACGGTTCACGTATTGTTGAAGCCTGACTTGGGGAATTTTGAGTATTACTTTACTAGCATGTGAGATGAGTGCATTTGTGTGGTAGTTTGAGCATTCTTTGGCATTGCCTTTCTTTGGGATTGGAATGAAAACTGACCTTTTCCAGTCCTGTGGCCACTGCTGAGTTTTCCAAACTTGCTGGCATATTGAGTTCAGCACTTTCACAGCATCATCTTTCAGGATTTGAAACAGCTCAACTGGAACTCCATCACCTCCACTAGCTTTGTTCATAGTGATGCTTTCTAAGGCCCACTTGACTTCACATTCCAGGATGTCTGGCTCTAGATTAGGGATCACATCATCATGATTGTCTGAATCGTGAAGATCTTTTTTGTACAGTTCTTCCGTGTATTCTTGCCACCTCTCCTTAATATCTTCTGCTTCTGTTAGGTCCTGGCCATTTCTGTCCTTTATCGAGCCCATCTTTGCATGAAATTTTCCCTTGGTATCTCTAATTTTCTTGAAGAGATCTCTAGTTTTTCCCATTCTGTTGTTTTCCTCTATTTCTTTGCGTTATAGTCACATAGGACTTCATATATTTGCATTATTTTAAAGCTGCTCCCTAGGGAACTAGCTTCCCATCAGATTTAGTCTATGTGCTGGTTGAGATCTTCCTCTTGGGACACTGACAGAATGAGCATACCTTCAACTATGGGGAGCCACTAAAAATAAAATATATTACTTTGACAATCTCAAAGGTTTGAAAGACAACAAAGAGCTTGGGCAGGGTTGAATTGTAAGGTTTATCTCTTACACAAGGCCACTTCCTCAAGACTGAGAGAGGTCCCTCTTTCATCTTATGCAAACAATACACAGAGAGAGTCAAGGAAAAATGAAGAAGCAAAAAAATATGTTCCAAACCAAAGAACAAGATAAAACTTCAGAAACAGTCCTTAATGAAATGGAGATAAGTAATTTAACAGATACAGAGGTTTAAAAAGTTCACAAAGAGCTCAGCCAACTTGGGAGAAGAATGGATGAACACAGTGAGAACATTAATAAAGAGGGATCAAATATAAGAAAGTACCAAACAGAAGTTTCAGAGCTAATGGATACAATATCTGAACTGAAAAATACACTAGAGTGTTCAACAATAAACAAGATGAAGCAGAAGAAAGGATCACTGAATATGATCAATGAATCATATTCATGTCAGTGAACCACTGAAAGGATCAAGTGAATATAGTTTAAGAGTCTCATGAGACAATATCAAGTAGACAAACATTAATGTTACAGATGTCTTAGAAGAAGAAGAGAAATAGAAAGGAACAGTAAAGTATTTGAATAAATTAATGGCTGAAAACTTTGCTAATCCAGGAAAGGAAACAGATACCCATATCCATGAAACCTTGAATGCTCCAAATAAGAGGAATTCAAAGTGACTCATATCAAGACATAGTATAATTAAATGTAAAAAATTTAAAAACTGAGAAAATCTTAAATGCAGCAAAAAATAAAACAATTTGCTACGTTCAAGTGAACCCATATAAGACTATCAGAAGATTTTTCAGTAGAAACAGCAAGACAGAAGGAAGTGGCATGATGCAATCAGAGTACTTAAAGGAAAAACTCCCAATAAAAATATTCTAGACCCTGCAAAGCTGTCACTCAGAATTGAAAAATAGTACTTTCCAAACGAGCAAAAGCTAAAAGAGTACATCACTACTAGACTGGCCTTACAAGAAATGTTAAAGGGGTTTGTTTAAGCTGAAATGATAGGACACTAATTAATAACAAAAAAACATGAAAATATAAATCTTACTGGTAGAGTTAAATGTGTAGTAAAATTCAGAATAATCTAGTGTGGTAAAGGAAGTAATACTCACTGAAAAAGCTAGCATGAAGACTGAAAGACAAAAGTAGAAAATATAATTGCAACTGTATGCCACTTTATAAAGGGATATATAAAATAAAAATATCTAAATTGTGACATCAGGAACACAAAATATTGGAGCTCACAAAATGTAGAGCTATAGCATGTGATCAAACTTAAACAATAGTCAATAAAAACAGATTTTTAAAATGCAACATGTTATATGTAAGCCTCATGGTAATCACAAAGTAAAATCAATAGATACACAAAATATGGAGAGAAAGATATCAAAACACAGCAGTACAGAAAACCATCAAATTAGAAAGGAAGAGTAGAAAAGAAACTAGAAGAATTATAAAATGTTCAGAAAATAATTGAAAAAATAGAAATATGTACATACCTATAAACAATTCCTTTAAATATTAACAGACTAAAGTCTTCAATCAAAAGACACAATATGGCTTACTGGGGAAAAAAGAAGATCCAATATATGCTGCCTATAAGAGACTCATTT
>SJYQ01003598.1:8447-34525 GCA_006410935.1 Redunca redunca
ATGTTTTAGATAATATAATATGGCAAATCTCTAATTCAGACTCTGTCCTCTCCCCAGGGTTTGCACTGGTGTTTTTTGTAGTACATCTTTTTAATTATCTGTTTGTTTAGTGACCTTAATGAAAAAATTTTGTAAAGTCTGTATTCTTTGTCACATGTGCCCATGTAGGCTCTTTTCATTGCCTCAGCAATGAAGTCAGCAACAAATTCATCTCCCTCTAAAAGTTTTCAGCAGTCCTGTAGTTTCTACCTGAGCATTGGAAGAAGCTCCAAACAAGGACAAATCCTTTGAGCCAGTTTTCCAGGGAGCCAATGGAGTGGTCAAAACAAACAATCTCAATTCCTTGAGGATAAGGTCTTTTCAACTGTCTCTGGTACTGACTGGTACCAGTACCAGTATTGTGAACTGCTTTCTTTAGAATTACCACTGAATGTAGGAGCAGGAGATGGCATCAGGGTAAACTAAACACCACAAAGTTTGCTGTTGCTGAGAATCAGTTGTTTTTTGTTTGTTTGTTTGTTGGGGGGGGTAGTTTTGTTTTT
Organism: Redunca redunca; assembly: GCA_006410935.1. Classification (NCBI taxonomy): domain Eukaryota; kingdom Metazoa; phylum Chordata; class Mammalia; order Artiodactyla; family Bovidae; genus Redunca; species Redunca redunca. The sequence continues at coordinate 8,990 of SJYQ01003598.1, forward strand.
TGTAGTGAAGCATAACCACGCTTTCTATAGGCGTTCATTTAATTTTTAGAGTTCCAAAAAATGGATTCTAACTTTTTGAGTTCTTTCCAGATTTTTCATTTTTTTTTCCATTTGTTCCTTTGTTTTGGCTAATGGACTTATAGCGTCACTCTTTCATTTCCTCTGATGTCTTGTAACCATCTTTTGATTTGATTGTATTATTTTTTTTCTACTTTGTTTTTTCCTTAGGTTAGTGATTTCAGCACTTATTTTTAAAAACTTCCTTTCTTCTACTTTCTTTTTGGCTTTGATTTAATCTTCTTTTCTAAATCTTTTTCAGACAGAAATTTAGATCTTTGACATTTCCCTCTAAGTATTATTCCAAGAGTCTTTATTTGCTGTATCATTCATTATCTATTAGATAACAAAATTTTAGGGGGAAAGAAGGAAGAACTAATAAAATATTTGACTAACCCTGAGTAACACAAGAAAGCAGAAACAAGGAATGTTAATCAAGTCCAACTGTAAGTTGTAGGATGGCAGATATAATCCAATTGTATTAGTCACTATGCAATAGATAAATGGACTCCATGTCTCAAGCAAGGTGAAGATAATGATCATCAAACTAGAAAAAAAGTTTATATGCTACTTAGAAGAGAAATATGCTTTAAACATGAGGGCTCATAGAGATTGAAAGTAAACATAATAGGGAAATACTAACCACAACATTATGCAAAGTAAACTGTAAGGCAACTAGCACCACTAAAAATCAAGACATTTCATAATGTTAAAGGGATTAATCAAGCTAAAAGTTATCACAAACCTAAATATGCAGGTACCCAATAGTCTCAGAATATATGAATCCATAATAGCCTGAACTAGAAAAAAGAAGATTAACACATAACCAATGTGGACAATTTGACAAACTCAGTAATGAATAACATGAGAAGATAAAACCTGGGAAGAAAATATGTCTATATGGAACAACCAATACAAGATCCAATTGATATACAGAAAACACTGAACCCAACAACAGAATTCACATTTCTTTTTCAAGTGCATAGGACCACTTACCGAGATTGACCATATGGTGCCCCATAAAGAAGCCTCAGCAAATCTCATAAGATTAAAATCATTAAATAATTCAGAATACATTATCTGACCACAATGAATTAAGCTAAGAATCAGTAGAAAATCCCCTACTGCATAGAAATTAAACAACTCATGTCTAAATAATTCATAGGTCAAGAGGAAATTACTCTTAAAATTATATTTTGAATTGAATGATAATGGAGGTATGCCATGTGTGGGTCTCCCCAGCATCCAGCTAACCCAGACTTAATCCTTGCCCAGAAGTAGGTTTCTAGAAACCTGCTTCAGTGATAAGGCCTGTGTGTGTGTTCTGATTGGCCCATGTTCCCATTCTGACACATGCTAAGTGTCTAAATATCTCCTCCTCACTGGAGACACCACCTTTTATCTTCTATAGAACCAACACAATACCACAATCCAGTTTGTGCCCTCAGTAAGTCTTTGTTGGCAGAAAATACCTATCATTAACCCCTCTGATTCTCCTTGGTAAGACTATGCTTGCAAGGTAGAAAATGTTCTTTTATTCTAAGAAGGAGAAGAGTTTGAAGCTTTAGAAGTCTCTGGTCACCCTAGTAACTAATTCATGTTATTATTCATGCTTTTCAAACTCTTTTAAATCACCACCTCAAAGATACTTGACTTCCAAAGGACAGACTTCTTCCAAGTGGAAGTTTAATTCCAATTACTGTATCTGCAGTCCTATTCAACATACCCTCAAGCGGCATACTTAACATAAAAGCCTGTTTAATTGCTAGCAAATGGTAGAATAATCTTTTGAAACAATGTAGCAAACATAATTAATTGAAATAATCTCAATGTGTTTCATGTGGTAATAACCACTTATGTAAGAGTAACACCATAGGAAAAAAAGACAAGGAGAGAGGTGGTGGTGTATGTCTTAAGTGGCAAGCTTTACTAGTAATTCCTTCTACCCTTTCACCTGCTGGTCAATTTTGTATACTTCTGCACGTATTTTCAGCTGAATGAAATAATGAATCATTACCATATAAGCTGTTGGGGGAACTGAATAATTGGCGGTGTACTTATTATCTTTGTCCTTTGAATTGAATGAATGAAACCAGAATTCAAAAACTGAAGCAGAAGAAAAAACTTAACTGTAAGGTATTTTTTCACAGGAACCAGGAAAACAACAGATTCATTCATTCATAAATCCAAGACCCATCAAATTACTGATTTACACATGGAGTTCATTGTTTTATTTGACTCTACCACAAGGCCTTTCCCCTGCTGCTAGGAGAAATATCAACAACCTCAGACATGCAGATGATACCATTCTTATGGCAGAAAGTGATGAGGAAATAAAGAGCCTCTTGATGAAAGTGAAAGAGGAGAGTGAAAAGGCTGGCTTAAATCTCAAGATTCAAAAAATGAAAATCATGGCACCCAGTCCCATCACTTCATGGGAATTAGATGGGGGATCAATGGAAACAGTGACAAACTTTATTTTCTTGGGCTCCAAAATCACTGTGGATAGTGACTGCAGATCCAAAATTAAGAAAACACTTTCTCCTTGGGGATAAAAGCTATGACAAACCTAGAGAGTGTATTAAAAATCAGAGACATCACTTTGCCAACAGTAGTCATGTATGTATGTGAGAGCTGGACCATAAAGAAGGTTGAATGCTGGAGAATTGATGTTTTTGAACTGTGGTGCTGGAGAAGACTCTTGTGAGTCCCCTAGACAGCAAGGAGATCAAACCAGTTGATCCTAAAGGAAATCAACTCTGAATATTCATTGGAAGGACTGATGCTAAAGCTGAAACTCCAATACTTTGGCTACCTGATATAAAGAGCTAACTCACTGAAAAAGCCCCTGATGCTGGGAAAGATTGAGGACAGGAGGAGAAGGGGCAACAGAGAATGAGATTATTGGCTGGCATTACTGACTCAATGGACATGAATTTCAGCAGATTCCAGGAGATAGTGAAGGACAGGAAGTCTGGTGTGCTGCAGTTAATGGAGCCATGCTGGGACCCAGCATGGGGAATCCCACCAGTGGCAAAGATCATGAGGAAAGGGGCCTGACAAAATGCAAAGGCGGGATCAGGCCTCAGGGGTCCCCCTGGATTTTCTTGAGCATCTACCCCCCAAATCAAAGTCTGCCTGCTTTACTGTGTTATGCTTTCCACCTACTCTTCTGACATTAACAAGGGGCTGTCCCCCCACCACCTTTTTCTGGAAAAATATAATTTAGAGCTTTTAGATAATAAGTCTCCTGGGCATAATAAGAGTGTTTCAATCCAAAAACCCCTTTGATGGCTTTCTAGCCTGCCTGACAGGTTTGTCCAGACTCTTACAGCTGTGCATGTGATTGTTTGCGGCCTCCCGACCATGAGAGGCGCAGGAAGCTTAAAACATCCTAGGAATGTAGGGGCTTCCGAGGAGTCAAAATCATTAGAATAGGACTGATTAAGGGTTTCATTGTTGAGCCAATACTTGCTGCCAAGTTTTCATATCTTTTATTTGTTGATACAGTTGGTATGTAGAAAAAACAGGTAGTAGCCCTGGCATTGGAGAAGGAAATGGCAACCCACTCCAGTGTTCTTGCCTGGAGAATCCCATGGATGGAGAAGCCTGGGGCCTGCCGTCTATGGGGTCGCACAGAGTCAGACATGACTGAAGCGACTTAGCAGCAGCAGCCCTGGCATTAGCAACATTAGATCTTTGAGTTAAGTACTTTCTTTGTTATAACCCACTGCACCTTTGTTCTACAGGAATGTTACTTTATTTAGTACTTTAAGGGTGATGCAGATTAAAGAAAAAACACTTCAAGGGAAAACGAGTTTTCTGGTTGATAGACATTTATCTAGGAAAAGAGCCATAAAAATGTTAACAGGCCCCCTGGCCAGAAGATGATGTAAAACCACCTGAGACCTTTTGTATATGGGAAGGTATGCAAAAAGAAAGCCTAGTCTCAATAAGGGTCAGGACTGCTGCCCCTGCATAACTCTGCATATTCCATTATTTCTTCATGTACAACTTGGGGTATATAAGCTGCTTTTGAAAATAAAGTTGTGGGTCTGGCACCAATGCTTGGCTCCCCCATGTCGTTCTTTTCTCTCTTTTCAGGCTGAATTCCTGTCTGGAGCACAGAGGCTCTCCGTGTCTACTTATTTGCCCTGGCTTCTAAGACCCATGTGAGAGGGAGCCCAAGGCAGGGCACTCTCCGCTATTCAAGTGGACACTGGTGGCCTACATAGACGGTGCAAGCCCCTGTCTCGGAGCTTTATTGGTCTCCTGTGTAAACCAAGTTATTCAGCCTCTTTTCTCCACTAATTTTCCTACTACACTATTCTTTCCTAATCTCTCTTTATATCTCGAAATAAATAAGTCTCTCCTCACCAACTCTGTCCCTGCTTCAGATTACCCTAGATCCACTGGGGCTGGACCCTGGCAGAGTCACAAAGAGTTTGACAACGACTTAGTGACTGAACCAAACAACAACCACAAGGCCACCTAAACCTAGGCCTCCTCTGTCCCAGGCATTCTCTCATGGTCTCTCTTAGATCTTTTGACAACCCTTTGTAAATAAGGAAGCCCAGGCTCAGAAGAGTGAACTCACTGCATGTCTTGTTAATGTTTGGCACCTTACTGTGGTGCAGAGGGCACAGGTACCAGTGAGCTTTGGGTTTAAGGAAAGGCAGGAAGATGAGGCTGTTTTGATGGTACCTTGAACTTTATTTTATTAATGTGTACCTTTATTAACATCTTTATTGAGTTTGTTACAATAATGTTTCTGCTTTATGTTTTGGCTTTTTAGCCACAAGGCATGTGGGATGTTAGCTCTCCAACCAGGGATCAAACTCACACATCTTAGGGAAGGTGAAGTCTTAACCACTGGACTGCTAAGGAAGTCCCTAGAACTTGTTTTCGTCAATTGTGAGATGACAGACACGGACAGACACAGCTGTTTTTGAAAGAAGAGTTTATTACTCACTATTCCCAAGAGGAGGGGTCACATGTCGACCAGAAAAATGCACAACATGAGAGTTGCGAGTTAAGTTTTATTTGGAGTGAAATAAGGACTGCAGTCTCAGAGACAGCACCTCAGATAGCTCTGATGGACTGCTTCAAAGAGGTAGTGGGAGAAGGTCAACATATAAGATTTCAGTGAAAGGAAGTTCAGTGAAATCAAGCACTTACTTTACAAAAGATATTCTGCTAGTCACAAAGAGCTGATGTCACTATGAAGGGATTCAGTGTTTTTCTAGATATGAAGAGATGCAAGGATTAGGATCATGAAATCAGTTCCTGAAAATATCTAATTATCTAAAGACTTGTTCCACCAGTTTCCCTGGAGCACAGAGAGCCTCACTCTCTACCCTGAGTTCCCTTCAGGGGATGTGGAAGGTCACAGGGTTCAATCTCAGCAGAGGCAGATAGCAAATGCTTTAGTTGTTGTTTATCAGTCACTGGCAATTGCTCTTGGCAAATGTCAGTAGGTATTTGACACATCCCATGCCATGTAGGGCCACATGGGCACCAGGGTTGGTCAGGAGGCAGGAGGGGCAAGGGGAGTGCATAGTTTAGAACCTTAATTGCAATTTGATCTTATTCTTAATTGCAAGAAGAAATGGATGAAGCATGGTGTGCAATTTTAGAATTGGATAGTTTGAATTATCTCAAGGGTTCTGGGCTATCAAGGTGGTTTCTGGTTATCTGATAACTTGCCCTGAACAGATTTAGGGTAGGGGCTTGGCATATAAAAGTTAGATAAAGGAGGTTGGTGGAGAGGAGGGCTTTGGACTGATTGGTTTGTTTGTGAAAAATGTGTTTCCAGGCAAGTTGTTTTGGTCTCTAGAAATTAGATGACCCTGGGAAGGGCAGTCTTTCCTTTCTCTTTTTATAAGGCAACAGTCAGTTCAGTTCAGTCATTCAGTCCTGTCCAACTTTTTGTGACCCCAGGGACTGCAGCACACCCGGCTTCCTTGTCTATACCAACTCTCGGAGCTTATTCAAACTCATGTCCATTGAGTCGGTGATGCCATCCAAACATCTCATCCTCTGTTGTCCCCTTCTCCTCCTGCCCTCAATCTTTCCCAGCATTGCGGTCTTTTCAAATGAGTCAGTTCGTGTCAAGTGGCCAAAGTATTGGAGTTTCAGCTTCAGCATCAGTCCTTTCAATGAATATTCAGGACTGATTTACTTTAAGATGGACTGGTTGGACCTCCTTGCAGTCCAACGGAATCTCAAGAGTCTTTCAAGAGTTCAAAAGGATCAATTCTTCTGCGCTCAGCCTTCTTTATAATCCAGCTCTCACATCCATACATGACTACTGGAAAAACCACAGCTTTGATTATATGGACCTTTGTTGGCAATGTAATGTCTCTGCTTTTTAATATACTGTCTGGGTTGGTCCTAGCTTTTCTTCCAAGGAGCAAGCGTCTTTTAACTTCACGGCTGCAATCACCATCTGCAGTGATTTTGGAGCCCCCCAAAACTAAAGTCTCTCACTGTTTCCATTATTTCCCCATCTATTTGCCATGAAGTGATGGGACTGGATGCCAAGATCTTCGTTTTCTGAACATTGGGTTTTAAAGTCAGCCTTTTCACTCTCCTCTTTCATTTTCATCAACAGGCTCTTTAGTTCCTCTTCGCTTTCTGCCACAAGGGTGCTGTCATCTGGATACCTGAGGTTATTGATATTTCTCCCAACAATGTTGATTCCAGCTTGTGCTTCATCCAGCTCAGCATTTGTCATGATGTACTCTGCATAAAAGTTAAATAATCAAGGTGACAATACACAGCCTTGATGTACTCCTTTCCTGATTTGGACCCAGTCTGTTGTTACATGTTCAGTTCTTGACCTGAATACAGATTTCTCAGGAGACAGGTCAGGTGGTCTGGTATTCCCATCTCTTTAAGAATTTTCCACAGTTTTTTTGTGATCCACAGAGTCAAAGGATTTGGCATAGTCAGTAAAGCAGAAGTAGATGTTTTTCTGGAACTCTCTTGCTTTTTCCATGATCCAAATGATGTTGGTAATAATACATAGGCTTTATTCCTCAACAGCATTTTGCATGTAATGTTTTTAAAATGAAGATGTTGATTACATCGCAACTGGAAAGGTATAGAAAACAATGGATTGTCATGGGTTGTTATTCAATACCTAGAGTCAGACATCCTGGAATGTGAAGTCAAGTAGGCCTTAGAAAGCATCACTATGAACAAAGCTAGTGGAGGTGATGGAATTCCAGTTGAGCTATTTCAAATCCTGAAATATGGTGCTGTGAAAGTGCTGCACTCAATAAGCCAGCAAATTTGGAAAACTCAGCAGTGGTCACAGGACTGGAAAAGGTCAGTTTTCATTCCAATCCCAAAGAAAGGCAATGCCAAAGAATGCTCAAACTACCACACAATTGCACTCATCTCACATGCTAGTAAAGTGATGCTCAAAGTTCTCCAAGCTAGGCTTCAACAATATGTGAACTGTGAACTTCCAGTTGTTCAAGCTGGTTTTAGAAAAGGCAACATCTGCTGGATTATGGAAAAAGCAAGAGAGTTCCAGAAAAACATCTATTTCTGCTTTATTGACTATGCCAAAGCCTTTGACTGTGTGGATCACAATAAACTGTGGAAAATTCTGACAGAGATGGGAATACCAGACCACCTAACCTGCCTCTTGAGAAACCTATATACAGGTCAGGAAGCAACAGTTAGAACTGGACATGGAACAACAGACTGGTTCCAAATAGGAAAAGGAGTACGTCAAGGCTGTATATTGCCACCCTGCTTATTTAACTTCTATGCAGAGTACATCAGGAGAAATGCTGGGCTGGAAGAAGCAAAAGCTGGAATCAAGATTGCTGGGAGAAATATCAGTAACCTCAGATATGCAGATGACACCACCCTTATGGCAGAAAATGAAGAGGAACTAAAAAGCCTCTTGAAAGTGAAAGAGGAGAGTGAAAAAGCTGGCTTAAAGCTCAACATTCAGAAAATGAAGATCATGGCATCTGGTCCATCACTTCATGGGAAGTAAATGGGGAAACAGTGGAAACATTGAGAGACTTTATTTGGGGGATGGGGGGCTCCAAAATCACTGCAGATGGTGATTGCAGCCATGAAATTAAAAGATGCTTACTCCTTGGAAGAAAAGTTATGACTAACCTAGATAGCATATTCAAAAGCAGAGACATTACTTTGGCAACAAAGTCCGTCTAGTCAAGGCTATGGTTTTTCCAGTGGTCATGTATGGATGTGAGAGTTGGACTGTGAAGAAAGTTGAGTGCCGAAGAATTGATGCTTTTGAACTGTGTTGTTGGAGAAAACTCTTGAGAGTCCCTTGGACTGCAAGGAGGTCCAACCAGTCCATCCTAAAGGAGATCAGTCCTGGGTGTTCATTGGAAGTACTGATGCTAAAGCTGAAACTCCAATACTTTGGCCACCTCTTGCGAAGAGTTGGCTCATTGGAAAAGACCCTGATGCTGGGAGGGATTGGGGGCAAGAGGAGAAGGGGACGACAGAGAATGAGATGGCTGGACGGCATCACCGCCTCAGTGTACATGAGTTTGAGTGAACTCCGGGAGTTGGTGATGCACAGAGAGGCATGGCATGCTGCGATTCATGGGGTCACAAACAGTAGGACATGACTGAGCATCTGAACTGAATTGAGCTGATTTATATTAAATATATTTAATATTTATTTTCAATTCTCTATTTTTATCTCTTTCAGTTTTCTTCAGTGTTGGCTTTATTCTTTGTCAGAATCATTCTATTTTCATGGCATGCAATAACCACTGACTGCTTGAGATCCATATCAGACTTACAGTTTTTGAACTCAGAGCCACAATAAAACCAATGAAAATCATCTCTTTCCTGATAGTTCTAGCACATTCCCTCAGCAGCCTTTGATGAGTTCTTAGGTCGTCTTCCCACTTCTGTGACATGGTCTTTAGTATAGTAGACTCTTGTAATAAGTACTCCNGCCTTTGATGAGTTCTTAGGTCATCTTCCCACTTCTGTGACATGGTCTTTAGTATAGTAGACTCTTGTAATAAGTACTCCATGAGAAAGAGAAGGAGGAGATATTGGAAAGAATCCTGCATGGACACAAATGAGATGCCCAGTCCATTGCTGTAAGAAATACTTGTTCTGATAGATAGCTAGATGTGGTAGCTAAAGGGTAAAGGAGAGAGAGGTGGCCAAGGTACCAACATATGTTATGTATTGAGCATTTTGTTGTTGCTGTTTAGTTGCTCAGTTGTGTCTGACTCTTTGCAACTCCATGGGCTATATAGCCTGCCAGGTTTCTCTATCCATGGGCTTCTCCAGGCAAGAATACTGGAGTGGATTATCATTTCCTTCTCCAGGGTCTCTTCCCTACCTAAGGACTGAACCTACATCTCCTGCATCACAGGTGGATTATTTACCATTGAGCCACAGGTTAGAATATGCCAGATATATGGTGAGCATGTAACATGTAGTGTGTTGTATCATTTAATATTCACAAGAACCCTATGAGGTAAGATCAATTGTTACCCACATTTTAGAAATAAAAACCATGAGGACAGAGTAAGTGATAGAGCTTGGATTCAAAGGCATGAAGATGAATCCAAAGCCAGGATCCTTTGAAGTCACCAAGCTGAAGCTAGTTTAGGCATCAGGAGAGATGATACCATTTATTTGGAAAATGAGCAGTGCTATTGGGTCTTGGTGGTAGAGCAGAGAGTCAAGCCATTCTTGGACATGGTAGGTTTGAAATGTCTTTGTGCATCATGAAAAGAGAGATCTATGTGTATGGAGTGGAAAAAAGAGATCTGGGAAACAAATTTTTAGGCATTGAAGCTGTGGGCATGCCTGAGCTCTTCTGGAGAGAGGAACTGGTGAGAGAGAGCACAGCAATTGATAACAAATCTTGGGTACTTCCAACATCTCATGGCAAATTAGAGGAGACAAAGAAGAGTTTTACAAGGACAGAAAAAGAAAGAAAGAAAAATCTGATTAACAGAGGATGTTTCAGAAAGAAGGGAGGGTCTATAGCACCAAATACTCTAACAAGATGAAAATTAGAAATGCTCCACTGGCTTGAGGAGCATGGTTAAAATAATAAAAACTAGCTTTCTGAGTGGCGGAAGGTAAACTAGATCAAAATGGATGGAGGAGTAAATATGCATGTATGTAAATAAATTGACTTAGTAAGTAAAAGCAGACTTCAGAAGGTGTGCAGAAACAAAATAGGGTTTACCGATGAAACTGGGTGGAGATGGGAAGGGGTGACATTTAACATGCTAGAAATCAGTGGATTCAATTTGAATATGAAGTACCAGTGTAAACACTGTAAGTGAACAGTATGAAAAGGCAAAAAGTTATGACACTGAAAGATGAACTTCCCAGGTCAGTAGGTGCCCAATATGTTACTGGAGAGGAATGGAGAAATAACACCAGAAAGAATGAAGAGACGGAGCCAAAGCAAAAACAACACCCAGTTATGGATTTGACTGATGACAGAAATAAAGTCCAATGCTGTAAAGAGCAATATTGTGTAGGAAGGTGAAATATTAAGTCCATAAATCAAGGTAAATTAGAAGTGGTCAAATGGGAGATGGCAAGAGTGAAAATGACACTTTAGGAATCAGTGAATTAAAATGGACTGGAATGGGTGAATTTAACTTAGATGACCATTATATCTACTACTGTGGACAAGGATCTCTTAGAAGAAATGGAGTAGCCTTCACAGTCAACAAAAGAGTCTGAAATGCAGTGTCTGGGTGCAATCTCAAAAATGACAGAATGATCTCTGTGCATTTCCAGGGCAAACCATTCAATATCATGGTAATCCAAGTCTACACACCAACCACTAATGCTGAAGAAGCTGAAGTTGAACAGTTATATGAAGACCTATAAGACCATCTAGAACTAACACCCAAGAAAGATTCCCATTTCATTATAGGGGACTGGAATGAAAAAGTAGGAAGTCAAGAGATACCCAGAGTAACAGGTAAATTTGGCCTTGGAGTACAAAATGAAGCAAGACAAAGGCCAACAGAGTTTTGCCAAGAGAACCCACTGGTCATAGCAAACACCCTCTTCCAACAACACAATAGAAGACTCTACACATGGACATCACCAGATGGTCAATCCTGAAATCAGATTGATTATATTCTTTGCAGCCAAAGATGGAGAAGATTGATTATATTCTTTGCAGCCAAAGATGGAGAAACTCTATACAGTCAGCAAAAACAAGACCGGGAGCTGACTGTGGCTCATATCATGAACTCTTTATTGCTAAATTCAGACTTAAATTGAAGAAAGTAGGAAAAACCACTAGACCATTCAGGTACAACCTAAATAAAATCCCTTCTGATTATACAGTGGAAGAAAGATATTCAAGGGATTACATCTGATAGACAGATCTAATCTACAGAGGATGTTCATGACATTGTACAGGAGGCAGCGATCAAGACCATTCCCAAGAAAAAGAAATGCAAAAAGGCAAAATAGTCGCCTGAGGAAGCTTTACAAATAGCTGAGAAAAGAAGAGAAGCAAAATGCAAAGGAGAAAAGTAAAGATATACCCATATAAATGCAGAATTCCAAAGAATAGTGAGGAGAAATAGGAAAGCTTTCCTCAGTGATCAATACAAAGAAATACAGGGAAATAATAGAATGGAAGAGACTAGAGAGTTCTTCAAGACAATTAGGGATACCAAGGGAATATTTCATGCAAAGATGGGCACATAAAGGACAGAAATGGCATGAACCTAACAGAAGCAGAAGATATTAAAAGGATGTGGCAAGAATACACAGAAGAACTATACAAAAAAGATCATCATGACCCAAGTAACCATGATGGTGTGATCACCCACAGCAGAATGTGAAGTCAAGTGGGCCTTAGGAAGCATAACTATGAACAAAGCTAGTGGAGGTGATAGAATCCCAGTTGAGCTATTCTGAATCCTAAAAGATGATGCTGTTAAAGTGCTGCACTCAATATGCCAGCAAGTTTGGAAAACTCAGCAGTTTCCACAGGACTGGAAAACATCAGTTTTCATTCCAGTCCCAAAGAAAGACAATGCAAAAGAATGTTCAATCTACTGCACAATAGCACTCATCTCACACGCTAGTAAAGTAATGCTCAAAATTCTCCAAGCCAGGTTTCAGCAATATGTGAACTGGGAACTTCCAGATGTTCAAGAAGGATTTAGTAAAGGTGTAAGAACCAGAGGTCAAATTGCCAACATTCACTGGATCATCAAAAAAGCAAGATAGTTCCAGAATAAACATCTATTTCTGCTTTATTGACTATGCAATAGACTTTGACTGTGTATCATAGCAAACTGTGGAAAATTCTGAAAGAGATGGGAATACCAGACCACCTTACTTGCCTCCTGAGAAATCTGTATGTAGGTTAAAAAGCAACAGTTAGAAATGAACATGGAACAGCTGACTGGTTCCAAATAGGAAAAGGAGTACGTCAAGGCTGTATATTGTCACTATGCTTATTTAACTTATGTGCAGAGTACATCATGACAAATGCCAGGCTGGATGAAGCACAAACTGGAATCAAGATTGCTGGGATAAATATTAATAACCTCAGATATGCAGATGATACCACCCTTATGGCAGAAATCAAAGAGGAACTAAAGAGCCTCTTGATGAAAGTGAAAGAGGAGAGTGAAAAAGTTGGCTTAAAACTCAACATTCAGGAAATGAAGATCATGGCATCCAGTCCCATCACTTCATGGCAAATAGACGGGGAAACACTGGAAACAGTGAGAGACTTTATTTGGGGGAGGGGGGCTCCAAAATCACTGCAGATGGTGATTGTAGCCATGAAACTAAGACACTTGCTCCTTGGAAGATAAGGTATGACCAACCTAGACAGCTTATTAAAAAGCAGAGACATTACTTTGCCAATAAAAGTCCGTCTAGATCAAAGCTATGGTTTTTCCCATAGTCATGTATGGATGTGAGACTTGGACTATAAAGAAAGCTGAGCACTGAAGAATTGATGCTTTTGAATTGTGATGTTGGAGAAGACTCTTGAGAGTCCCTTGGACTTCAGGGAGATCCAACCAGTCCGTCCTAAAGGAAATCAGTCCTGAATATTCATTGGAAGGACTGATGTTGAAGCTGAAATTCCAATACTGTGGCCACTTCTTGTGAAGAACTGACTCATTGGAAAAGACTCTGATTCTGGGAAAGATTGAAGGCAGGAGGAGAAGGGGACAACAGAGGATGAGTTGGTTGAATGGCATCACTGACTGGATGGACATGAGCTTGAGCAAGCTCTGGGAGTTAGTGATGGACAGTGAAGCCTGATGTACTGCAGTCCATGGGGTCACAAAATGTTGGACATGACTGAGCGACTAAACTGAACGGATCAGTGTAAAGTATTTTTTTTTTCTTCTTTCCAAAAACATGCATTTTCTGACCTTGTCCACTGAAAAAGCTTTGGTGCAATGATGACCCAAAAGTAAGAAACATTCTGCCATACAGATTGTGGTTGCCAGCTACCATTTCCCCCTAAAAGGAACCAGATAGTCTTACAGAAAGGAGTATTTCAGTCTGAAGTAGAAAACATTTGTACATGTCTGGAACACCTTGTTCTTGAAAGCAAGAAAGATTTCAAAGACCCATGGTTCATTCCAAAAGGAAATAGGCATCAAAAGAAGGGGCTATCTGGCCAAAGATGAGACAATTCAGAGCATTTGGTAAGATTGTTAATAAAATGGTGTGCCGAGGAATCTGCAAAGGGGGAGAAAAGTAAGAAGGGAGAGGAAAGTGAGTTGGGAGGAATTGGGAATGGTAAGTAGAGCAGAGGTTCTGTTGAGAAGTTGAGGCACATTGAATACACGAGGTGGAAGAAGGAAAAGGGAGACCATAGGGAGAGTTTTGAGAAGTGATTGGGTGCCAAATAAATCCAATGACAACAATGCCTGAAGGGTAAAATTGGGTACAAGCCAAGAATGGTTGGAGAATATAAGTAAAGAGACCTGATCAGCTTGGCTGCTATGGCAAGATCACAGGATGAGGATCCTAACCACATTCTAATTGTTTTCTCACAATTCTGGTGGTCAGAGTCCAGATCAAGTGCTGTTAGGGCTGGTTTCCTGTGAGGACTCTCTTCCTGGTTTGCAGACGGCCACCTAACTGGTGTGTCCTCACGTGGCCTCTTCTTTGTGCATGATAGATGAAAGAGAGAACACTGGAGTATTGTTTCTCTCTCTCTCTCTTTTTATAAGAACATCTATTCTTTCAGGATGAGCTTCTCTCATGGCTAAGATGGTAAAGAATCTTCCTGCAATGCAGGAGACTGAGTCTGATCCCTGAGTAGGGAAGATCCCCTGGAGAAGGAAATGCCTACCTACTCCAGTGTTCTTACCTGGAGAATTCCATACACAGAGGAGCTTGGCAGGCTACAGTCCATGTGGTGGCAGAAAAGTTTGACATGATTTCGTAACTAACACTTTCACACATTCTTTCAGTTTAGGGCCCTACCTTTATGTCCTCATTTAACCTCCCTAGAGGTCTTCTCTCAACATACAGAAACATTGCAGGGGATGAGGGGAGGGTAAGAGCTTCATCCTAAGAGTTAGATGGGGCTGGGGACACAAAGCAGTCCGAAACAGGAGGCAAGGGATACAGAAGTAAGTGGATTGGATGGGGTTTGTAATGAAGGATAAATACAAGAAGTGGGCCAGGAAATGAAGACTTGGGTCAATCAGAGTGAGTGACTAGGACTTTGAAGGCGGAGAACAGTTTAACAAAGTACCAGGGATTCAGGAAACTAGAACATTTTACAAGAGATTGGAGATACCAATGTATCTGTAATGAAGGCTGAAGAAGAGGTCCTGAGACTTCTTTAGGGCATGAAAATAAATTGCCCCTCAGACTGTGCTGAGAACATAGTGGGAGTTTGTGCTGCCAGTGCTCATGTGCTCGGCTGCCCCCACTCTTCTGGGGCCATGCAGCTTAAGTTGGTAGAACAGACGTAATTCACATCTTCCTCGTCAACACGATCTGGAATCCCCCCTTGAAAACCTTGTCAAGTTTGGTGGAGTAAGTTTAAGAATGAGATATGGAGATGAAGAACCTCTTTCTCCCCACATACATCACCCAACCTTTCATCATTCGTGATTGTTATTCCCTCCTGAGTGCTTGTGATATTTAGAAGTCTGGGCCATGTTTTCTGTAGCAATTATGTGAATTTAGTTAAATGGCCTCACTGTTTACAAATGCTGGTCCAAGCAGAGAGGTGTCAGGAAGCATCTCTTAATTATGCTGCTGTGGGCAAACTGTTGGGAGTTGGGATATACAATTTGGCCTCCTGGTTTATTCCCTTTCTGACTTTCTTTCAATATAAAGAAGGCACATGAGCAGTATCTGTGCCTATGAAGTATTTTCCAGCATTAATTATTTTTGTTACTAGCTTCACTCCATTTCTATCATTCATCAAACTAATTTCTTTGAAGTATGAGGATGAAATTTCAAATGGGATATTCAAGTCCTTCTAATTACACTTGAAATAAGAGTTATCTGTGAGGTCTGTTGTTTGGAAGCATGGGGGTCTTCTGCCATACAAGATAAATAAAAACCTAGGCATTGCTGAGCACTTTTTTTTTTTTTTTTTTCCCCCAGCAAAGCACCATGGAAAAGGAAATGGGGGCGAAAAGTGACAAATCAACACAATTAAATCTGAAATAGCTGGCTTCCAAAATGAATTCATTCTTCTGAGTCAACATTGTTTTGATGTTTAAATTAGCTTTGTTTTTCAAACCCATGTTTTCCCCAAACTGATTATTTTCGGTATTTTGTACACACTTGTGAATTTCCAACAGAATGTTAATAACCTCGACCTGTTTCATGAGTCAATCTGTATTGCAGAGCAGACTCATCAGTGCCAGCAATCACAAGAGATGGTCAAGAATGGTGATGAAAAGGGTTTTACCTGCTTCCACATGTCCCTCTCTTCTTCCAGATCCTCAATTTCACTACCAGCTTTCAAGGGGCAGAGCAAATGTGATAAGTCCTGTGCCTAAGCAGCTCACGGTCCAGAGAGGGTGAGTAAAGATTATACCTACACATATCTGGCCATTATAAAGAGGAAGACAGTGAGAAGGACAAAGGGGAGGGTAGACATCCAGCTTCAGCCAGGGGATTCAGGAGAAGCTTCACAGTGGAGGAGTCCTTGGAAGTGGATCTTAGAGTGTGCATAGCAGTTGACTTCCAGTTGGGGAGGTCTCCTGATGGCCAACTTGGGTTGTGTCAAGTCTCTGGAGGATTGAGACTAAAACTTCAAGGTGCTATGGGATTTTTCACTTTCTACCTATTCTTGAGAATCCTTTGGACAACAAGGAGATCAAACCAGTCAATCCTAAAGGAAATCAACCCTGAATACTCCTTGGAAGGACTGATGCTGAAAGCTCTAATACTTGGACCACTGATGTGAAGAGCCAATTCACTGGAAAAGACCCTGATACTGGGAAAGATGGATGGTAGAAGGAGAAGAGGGTGACAGAGGATGAAATGGTTATATGGCATCACAAATTCAATGGAAATGAACTTGAGTGAACTCCAAGGGTAATAAGGGACAGGGAGGCCTGGCACGCTGCAGTCTATGGGGTCACAGTCAGACATCACTAACTGAACGATAACAGCAACCTGGTGAGAGCCTTTTGTCCATCTCATAAAAGCCTTTCCATGTCTCACTATGAGTGGCTTACAGCTTTGGAAGTGACTTGTGGGATTTTTCCACACAGTCCAGTATAACTTGCTCAAGAAATGCTTGAGGCTAATCTCTTGAATGCCATAATTTAATAATCAGAAAAAGATGAGTGAATTTGTTATTCTGGGAGTTTTGTGGAAAAAAAAAATGGAGCCAGGTTAGAGTTCATTTTGTATTAATTACAACTCCTGTAGGGGAGAGAGAATGAAAGATGCTGGAAGACTGATGGCTTCCTTGACAGAAGTAGGCTCAGCTCAAGAACTCATAAGGATATCTCTTACCCTGATTTTATCTGATGACATGAAGACAGTTTCTATGTCCAGCAGAGTGCTAATGCCTGGGTGTGTATGTATGTTTTATAATATATACTATATATATATAGTATAATATATACTCAGGGAGATAACATGCTTCTGAGGCTGAGATGGATATTGCCTTTTCTGTTCCTCCTCCTGGCATGTTGGAAGACTGTGGTATAAAAAATATATATATATGGCCTTTTTATCTAGTTCCTGATACAGAGATCTTAAAACTCTTGATTAATAAGAGTTTTTGTTTGCTAAAGATATGGCTCATGGTGAGCCCATAGATAGCACAGATGAGGACTGGTTACCAGGAAAATCAGCCAAGTGATTAGTGGTTACAATTTTCAGTCCAACGCCATGGGTAGACGGGCTAGAAGTTGAGTTCACTGACCAATGGCCAATAACTTAATCAATCATGTTTGTATAATGAAACCTCAATTTAAAAATCGGAAGTGAAGTTCAGAGAGCTTCTGATCAATGAACACAATAAAGTGCTGGTGACTTGCCCAGAGAGGGCGTGGAAGCTCCATGGCCACCTGCTCTTATATCTCTCCCACTGGGCTGCTCCTGAGCTGTATCCTTCATAATTAAACCGTAGGAGCAAGAATAGTGCTTTTCTGGGTTCTGGAGTTGTTCTAGCAAGTTGTTGAGTTTGCGAGGGCATTGTAGTAATCTTCAAATTCGTATTCTGCTCAGGAGAAGTTCAGGTCACCTGAGGACTCCATTTGCAGTTGACATCTGAAGTGAGGGGAGGTCTTGTGGAATTAAGCCCTTAACCTGTAGGGTCTGTCCCTAAGACAATACTTTGTCGACCTGATGTGAAGAGCCAACTCATTGGAAAGGGCCCTGATTCTGAAAAAGACTGAAGGCAGGAGGAAAAGGGAATGACAAGATGAGATGGTTGGGTGGCATCACTGACTCAATGGACATGATTTTGAGCAAGCTCCAGGAGGTGGTGAAGGACAGGGAAACCTGGCATGCTGCAGTCCGTGGGATCGCAAAGAGTCAGACACGACTGAGCAACTGAACAACAGCAAGAAACCTGCAGATGAGTAATTCCAGGTGGTTAGTTACAGAGGTGAATCGAATTATTGGAAACAGGTGATGTCAGAGAATTGACTGTTTTTGGAAAACACACACGCACCATTTATATTTGTGACAGGGTGAACGAGACCAGCTAAAGAGGCCATTAAACTCATGATCCTTCTCCAGATGTTAGTCATAAATGCTTTTGTTTGGGGACATATCTACATACATTCAGACAAAGACTTTGACATGGTAACCCTTTTGTTGTTGTTGTTTTGTTCTTGAGAAAGAGAGCTATCACATCATGTTAGACACATCACATTAGACACATCATGTCTAACGACAGCAGTGAATCCTTGAAGTTTACAATATAGAACATGGAGACTTAAGAAAGATCATCCAAAAAGCCCCATCTTCTGATGGCCAATGGACCAGTCAGAATAAGAATTTCTAAGCAGAAATTAATGAAATGAGAGAAATGCAGTGGTTTTAAGATCTTTGGAGAAGTATTTCTAAGGACATCACTCTCTGAGCAATGTTACAAATACTCTTATATGAATACAGATATTATTTCAGAGTAGGGAGACATGCTGTGGTATGTCTGAATCACCCCACGTCTTTGCTCATGCTCAACTGCTTCTGAAATGCTTATCTGCAATACTATTAAGAAGCCTCTGAGAAAGTGTTGCTGGTGTGGTGATTGCTAACACATTGATTTCTCTCTGCTCACTAAGGAGAGATTGCTGTTTTCTTTGTAGGTCAGTTCACAAACCTCAAAAACTAATCAGCTTGGAGCAAAACTCCAGTGGGGAAATGTTTACTTTTTGTTCTTAAACCATCATAGCTGGTTTTATTAACACAGCCCTCATAATTTCTACATCTGTAAAAGCTTTGTACGCTAATATGCAGAAGAGATCAGAGCCAGCACACGACTTGTCACGCTCCATAAAAATTTTATGGAAAATAAAACGCACTGTTCAGAAGATCAATACTGTTATTCTCTTTCAGCAAACTGTGAATTATTATTTTCATAAAATAATAATAATATGCCAGCATATTGATATTGAATGGGGAATTGAATCTGTTGTCAAAAATAAAGTCATATTTAGTTTTTTAATGTCTTCTTGCATAAACACCCACGTCAGAAACCTGGACATCTGTCACTCTCTAAAGATAATGTGAACCAGAAATCATTTTGCTGCCATGTCCTTCGTTATTTCAGCAGCACCATTGCTCCTGTGTGCATGGCTTATTTCTCAATGGGTAGAAGCTAAGAGTACATACTGGCCACCCCATGGTATTGAGATGCTCTAGAGATGTGTATGTGTAGAGGGAAAAGAGGATGGAAGAGAAAAGTACCAGAGGACTGGGAGAGATGTGGCAGATGATCTCAATGGTCACTTTTAGCCCTAATACCACCATAGCCCTGCCCAGGGTCATACTCATGTCATGGAAAGAGCATGACAGCCACATGGCCTGATGTCCATCACTGGCATGGTGGGCAAACTACCTATCTGAGATGCAGACTCTGCTCAGGAACGTTCTCTCTCCAGGATCATTCTCTGTACATCCCTTGGGCTGTCTGGAGGATGTACATTCACTGTATGGACCTGGCTTCTTCTGTGTGAACCTCATTACCACATTCATTCAGTGTCCTTGTTTCTTCATGCTGATGACCAAAAATTCTGGCTCTGAATAACTTTGGCCTCTGCCAGTTGAAAACTCACAATGTTTAGACGGATTGATACCTTGGTGTTAGTGTTGGCATTAAATGATGGCTACCTACATAATTTCTACATCTGCCATGTAGGAATTTCTCCTGCTGCCATTTCTCCATCCCAGCTGATATCCAGCTGCAGAAGGCCACTTTTGAAGCCCCCAGACTGGCAGGTATGTGGGGCCTGGAGTGGGAAACCAAGGTGGATGCCTTGGGGCTCTTGGTTGTGATAAGTTGTGCTTTCTAGGCTGACCAGAGCCCATAAGAGGGGGGATGAGGACTGATCAGCACATTTTTCTTAGAGGAAGGAGGACCTACAGCCTGGTGTGTCATCCCTTGAGGCGTGCTGGCACCCAGATCCGCAAAGGGCTGGGGAACAGGTAAGCAAAGGGCAGAGGGACTGCAGCCCAGAAACTCCAACCTTGGAGCCCAAGAAAGCTGGGATGAAAGAGCCCTGCCTTTGTGCTTGCTTCCCAGATAGGGAGCTGATGCCTTGCCACCTGCTGCCCAGCAGTTGTAGCCATGAGCTGTTAAAGAAAAATAACAATGCATCCAAAGGATCTGCACCCAGTGTGAGGAAGAAACAGAGCACCCCAGATTGGTGGCCTCTAGGGAGCTGAGACACAGGAGAGCAAGCTGCATAAAACAACAAAAAACAATGAGATTAAATTACACCATAAGCAGACCTTCTGGAAAACAACAAATTAACATAATATGTTTCTTTAATTAGATGACTCTGTAGATGAAAGTTAGAACCCAACTTAGTAGCCTAAAGGAGAGGTCACATAGCAGGGGTCACAGGCCAAATATGGCCATTATCTGTTTTTGTAAATAAAGTTTTATGGGAACATCATCATGTCCATCACCTTATGTGCGTTTGTGCCTGCCTTTGCATTGTAACAGCAGAGCTGAGTGGTTGGGACAGACTGCATGGCCCACAAAGCCTAGAATATTTACCACCTGACTTTTTTCAGGAAAGTTTGCCAACCCTTGGGCTATAAGATGAAAGAAATTTCTCAAGACCCAAGAAAAAGCCAGAAATGGAAATATTAACAAAAACAACAGGAGATGTGGAATATCCATCCAAAACAGTAATATAAGAATATTGAGAGTTCCAGAAAAAGAACAAAATCAGGCAAAAAAGATAATGAAGTAATTCTTACGTAAGTCATAGAAGTCAGTTTCCAGGTAACAGGTGGAAGGCGTTTATCAGGAATCTTTGCTTCATTCACAGCTCTGACCTAAGTGCCTGAGGCAATGCTGTCCAGAAACTAACTATTCTGCCCAATTTCTTCTCATTCTTTCCCCAGTGTGCCCTCCACCTTTGCCCAACTTTTATCTTTTCCAGGAAACTGACCTGGAGGAAATGAATACATGATCCTTAGATCTTTTCTATCTTTCTTTTTTTTTGCTTCCCTTATCCGCCAAGGAGTGGGGAGGGCGGCAGCAGGTCGGAGGGAAGTTGGCCAAGAGACAGTAGCTACTGCCAGGGCATCTTCTCTACACAGCTCTTTTCAGGTACCTGTAAGTCACCTCTCCAGCTGTGTGGTGCTCACAAAACCCCCATACTCCCTAACCCACGTTCCTTGAAAGTAAAAAAGTGAAATCGCTCAGTCGTGTCCAACTCTTTGTGACCTGGACACGACTGAGCGACTTCACTTTCACTTTCACTCCAGCTGTGTGGTGCTCACAAAACCCCCATACTCCCTAACCCACGTTCCTCACCATCGTGAAAATCTGTTATCTTGCCTCACCTTTGTACATGCTCCCTCAATCTTGCTGACGCCCAGCTCACGTTTGACATCTATTTACTGGTGAGATCCTGATGTACACAATAGTTTATTGTGGTGAAATATCCATAGCATAAGATTGATTATATCAGCCATTTTAAGTATACAATTCAGCAGCATTAGGTACATTCATGGTGTTGTACATTCTTCACCAGAAAGATCCATCTCCAGATCTTTTTCATCTTCCCAAGCTGAAACAGTCTGCTTTAAACATGAGCTCCTCGTCCCCCACTCCCAGTCCCTGGCAGCCTGTATTCTTCTCTCAATCTGAATTTTGACTACCATAGGTACTAATATAGGGGGAATCATCACACATTTGTTCTTTTGTGTGTCGCTTATTTCACTTAACATAATGTCTTCAAGGCTCACCTATGTTGTATCATGTGTCAGAATTTCCTTTCTTTTTAAAGCTGAATAACATCCCATCATTTCCATCTTTTGGTTATTATAAATAATGCTGCTATGAACATGGGTATACAAACATCTGAGTCCTTACTTCCAATTCTTTGGGGCATATTCCCAGAAATGAGATTGCCGGACACGTTTGATTTATTTATTGAATGAATGAATGTGCTAAAGAAAGATTTAAAGAGATAAAATTTTAAAAGTTCTAAGTAGGATTAATGGAAAAGAAAATACGCTTTGTAAAATTCCCAGTTCCAAGGATGAGGAAAAAAAAAAAAAAGCACATATTTTCAATGAGGAAAAATAAAATAGGCAAAGAAGAAAAAATATTTTGCCTTCTGGCTCTAATGCACAAACTTGAATTAGACAAAGCTCCCACACAGAACTACAAAAGCTGAATTAATAAAATTAATAAATATATTTAGGGAAAGTCTTGCAGAGCTACCAAGGAAGCCAGGACTTGAGAAGCAAAAAGAACTGCAAAGAGGAAAACGTAGTGGGAAGGGGCTGAGTATTTGCTTTTACTTTTCACCTTGAGATCTTTAACCAGTTTGTAAGCAGTGGCCCAGAAGATGAGAATCTAACAGAAAATAGCCAGAGGATAAGCAACTGCTCAGATCTTTTGACATTCTCTTGTTGGTGAGGAGATACAGGTAAATTTCAAGACTTGACAGGGTGTTTTTAGTAAGCATATCAAGTTTTCACTAGGACTTCTGAAATCTAGTCAATAAAACTAAGAATAAAACAGAAATTGGCCAGCGTTTATAAAACTGACCCCAGTTCAGAATAAGCATGACCACTAGTGGTTTAAGGTGTTCAGTTCGGTTCAGTCACTCAGTCGTGTCCGACTCTTTGCGACCCCATGGACTGCAGCACACCAGGCTTCCCTGTCCATCATCAGCTCCCAGAGCTTACTCAAACTCATGTCCATCCAGTCAGTGATGCCATCCAACCATCTCATCCTGTCGTCCCCTTCTCCCACCTTCAATCTTTCCCAGCATCAGGGTCTTTTCAAATGAGTCAGTTCTTTGAAACAGGTGGCTGAAGTATTGGAGTTTCAGCTTCAGTATCAGTCTTTCCAAGGAATATTCAGGACTGATTTCTTTTAGTATTGACTGGTTGGATCTCATTGCAGTCCAAAGGAATCTCAAGAGTCTTCTCCAACACCACAATTCAAAAGCATCAATTCTGTGGCACTCAGCTTTCTTTATAGTCCAAGTCTCACATCCATACATGACCACTGGAAAAACCATAGCTTTGATTAGATGGACTTCTGTTGGCAAAGTAATGTCTCTGCTTTTTAATAAGCTGTCTAGGTTGGTCATAGCTTTTTTTCCAAGGAGCAAGCATCTTTTAATTTCATGGCTGCAATCACCATCTTCAGTGATTTTGGAGGCCAAAAAATTAAAGTCTCTCACTGTTTCCATTATTTCCCCATCTATTTGTCATGAAGTGATGGGACTGGATGCCATGATCTTAGTTTTGTGAATGCTGAGTTTTAAGCCAACTTCTTCCTCTCCTCTTTCACCTTCATCAAGAGGCTCTTTAGTTCTTAACTTTCTACCATAAGAGTGCTGTCATCTGCATCAGTTCAGTTCAGTTCAGTCGCTCAGTCATGTCCGACTCTTTGCGACCCCATGAATCGCAGCACGCCAGGCCTCCCTGTCTTAAATGTCTTCCAAGGAAAATAATATTTATAATACCAAATGGTTGCTATAGTACCTTCTACATTTGAATATTATACATTCAAATCAAAGTTGAAGGGACATCAGGGAACATAAACAAGGACCAAAATCCAAGAGAGAAATCAGACAGTTTAAAGTCTTACCATTAATCACGATACTGGAATTGTCATATACAGTCTTATAGAATGAGCAATATATGTGACAACATGGTACATTTTAGAACTTGTAAAATAAAACCTATTTTAAAGTATTAGGTGAAAATTCTAGGATCAAAAAATAAAACTATTAAAATTAAGAAATCAATGGGTGGGTAAAATCACAGGTCAAGAATAGCCAAAGGATGGATAAGTGAACTGAAGGATGAAGCAGTAGAAAATATTCTGATTAAATTAGGATAATCAAGAATTTATTTTTTTAAATGCTTAAAAGAGTGCTGGGTATATAGGGAACAAAGCATGAAATTCTAACATATCTGCAGTTTCCAAAATGAGAGATGAGAGAATGGAAGAGTTAAGTGAAGAATATTCCAAAAAGACAAAATTACCAAGTCACAAATCAGAAAAGTGCTTAATAACTGAAAATTAATTTAGCATTTTGACCTAAATAACACAAAGAGTATATACAAACTCAGCCAACAAATATAAAATTCACACCTTTGACAAATTTATCTAAAACTTTAACCAAACATAGCTCAAATGCTCAACAAATAATAAAGTATTAAAATATTTTTCAGAATAAGTTCTTTAACTTGAGTGCAATGAAGTTTTGGAACAATTAGCAAAATAAAAAATAGAGCATTCCTTGAATGTTTAGAAGTCAAGCATTATATTTCTCAATTAAAACAGGCTTGAATAATAAATCACAATAAAATTAGAACATATTAAAACTGAATTACTATGAAAATATGATATATGAACACCTATGGGATCAGCCTAACCAGTATCTAAAGGGAAAGATTAAGCCTTAAGTGCACCAGTTCAGTTCAGTTGCTCAGTCCTGTCTGACTCTTTGAGACCCCATGAACCACAGCACATCAGGCTCCCCTGTCCATCAGCAACTCCTGGAGTCCACCCAAACCCATGTCCATTGAGTCAGTGATGCCATCCAACCATCTCATCCTCTGTTGTCCCCTTCTCCTCCTACCCTCAATCTTTCCCAGGATCAAGGTCTTTTCCAATGAGACAGCTCTTTGCATGAGGTGGCCAAAGTATTGGAGTTTTAGCGTCAACATCAGTCCTTCCAATGAACACCCAGGACTGATCTCCTTTAGGATGGACTGGTTGGATCTCCTTGCAGTCCAAGGGACTCTCAAGAGTCTTCTCCAACACCACAGTTCAAAAGCATCAATTCTTCGGTGCTCAGCTTTCTTCACAGTGTAACTCTCACATCCATACATGACCACTGGGAAAACCATAGCCTTGACTAGATGGACCATAAGTATTGAAAATCAGTGATCTAAGTATCAATATCAAGAAGTTAGAAAAATGGAAGAAAATGGAATAAATTTCTAAAAATAAAAATACATGTATCATGTGCATGTATACATATAGAGAAATAAAATCAACAATGACAAAAATTAGTTACTAGAAAAGACTAATAAAATGAATAAATCTCTAGCAAGATTAATTGAGAGGAAGAAAGAAAGCACAAATCCCCATTATCAGATTGAAAGAAAAGAAGATCATCTTATAAAAAATAAAAATAAAATATTTTGATCAACTTTATGTTAATAAATAAGAAAATATAGATTAAATGGAAGAATTTCTTTAGAAGCAAAATTTACTATATTTGATACAAGGAGAAAAAGAAAATATTAATAGATGTATCATTTCAGTTCAGTTCAGTT
>SJYQ01003598.1:43888-75210 GCA_006410935.1 Redunca redunca
ATGAAAATATGTGTGCTTTTTTGTAACTGTATGTCAATGGTGAACTATGAATGGATGTTAATTTACAAATATAAGTTAACATAATTTGGAAGTGTTGTGATTATGGTAGATGGAGAAGGAGAATGGAAGTAGAGGCAATAGCATTGTTGTTGGGTGGGGGTGGTGGGCAGGGAAAGAGAGAGAGAAAGAGCGTGACAGGGAAAGAGAGAAGGGAGATGGGAAGAGACAGGGACAGAGAGAAAGAGAATTTTAAAACTTCAACATGTATAACATGATTCTGTTATTTGTTTATGATTTATGTTAAAGAACATGTGTGTGTATATTTATAATGAAGATAAATATGACCACAGAACTTTTTAGCAATGTGCATGTAGAGTCTTTCTGTTTGAATTGAATTAACCCATTTCTGTTCTGCAGTGAGAAGCAGCAGAAGGATTTGGCTAAAGGCACATTTGGAGTTAAACTGTGTAGATTCCTATCTGACTCCTCATGACTGTCTGGTTTGGACCACACTGTTTCACCTCCCTGTGCTTTCTTTCCTATCTTGAACATGGGAATAAGAATTGTATCCACCTAGCTTTGTGGTGAGGATAAACTCATCTGAGAACTCAGAGCATGTCTAGTATATAGCAAGTTCTATTTTCTGTTTTCAGTCGTAAGGGAAATCAACCCTGAATACTTATTGGAAGGACTGATGCTGAAGCTAAAGCTCCAATACTTTGGCTACTTGAAGTGATAAGCTGACTCACTGGAAAAGACCCTGATGCTGGGAAACATTGAGGGCAGGAGGAAAAGAGGGCAGCAGAGGATGAGATGGTTGGATGGCATCACCGACTCAATGGACATGAACTTGGGTGAACTCTGGGAGATGGCAAGGGACAGGGAGGCCTGGCATGCTATAGTCCATGAGGTTGCAAATAGCTGGACACATCTTAGCCACTGAACAACAACAGTAATTTTCTATTGCTAAAATTATTTATAAGACCAAGAAAAACTATTTTTTCCTTTATTTGTCTTTTATTTGTGCACCTAATAAAAACTTCTTACTAACACTAACTTTTTTCCCTCAAATCTCTTGTGTTTCATAGATATGCAATCATAACATAGGGAAGGAGAGTGCAATTTTTTCTTTATCCTGATTTTTACCTTTATTTTATCTTTTCACATTCTCTGAAACTGAAGAATGGTCAATAACAAAGATGATAACAACTATCTTGTCTTTTTCCTGATTTTAATAGATACCATTTCAGTTATTCACCATTCAAAATGATTTCTGATGCTTGTCTTGAAGAAATAAACTTTTATCATATTGTTTCTTTTATTTATATTTTACTTGGGATTTTTATTACTAGTGATCACTAAAATTTCATCAAATATCTTCTTAGGATCTTTTCAGATATTTTTTTCCCTTAATAAGTTAAAAAAAATCATGGTAGCAAGTTTCAAAATATAAAGCATGTTTCCATTTTAAGAACAAACCCTGCTTGTTTATAGAGTTCTATTCTGTTTTTTCCTAGTCATTATACACGTATTTCTTTGCCACACAAATTTGAGTTTTATTCTTTTGATATATCACCAGATATATGAATTTGTTAAAACACTGTTTGGAGCAGTCAGTTTACACTGATAAATGGAGCTGGCCTGTGACTGTCTTTCTTTGCATTGCATTTTGCACTATCTGGAGGAGCTGTGTGCTTTATGAAGTACACAGAGGTAACTGGTGAGGGGCAGGTTGGGTAGATCTTTCTAATTTTCATGAAGGCACCACAGGGGCTGGAGGTAACCAGGATGTTATAATTGATCATTTCTCTTGTTTCCATATACATTTAAAAGTGTAAATTATACCAAAATTATCTGTTCTCTACATATTAGTTAGACTTACACTGTGAACTCATTTCTTTACAAACAGTATATCTTCAATTGCCTTTACAATCTTTTCTTTGTCAATTAGACAATTCAGGTTTTCTATTTCTTCTGGGGTCAGTTTTGGTGTCATTCATATTTCTTAAAAAAGTGTCTCAGAGACACAGAAGCACCATTACCTAAGGCAATGTTCCAGATATTTATTTTTCAGCAGTATTGTATATGTGCTTCCCTTGTGGCTCAGCTGGTAAAGAATCCGCCTGCAATGCAGGAGACCTGGGTTCAGTCCCTGGGTTTGGAAGATCCCCCGGAGAAGGGAAAGGCTACCCACTCCAGTATTCTGGCTTGGAGAATTCCATGGACTGTATAGTACATGGATTGCAGAGTCAGACACAACTGAGTGATTTTCACTTTCACTTTTCACTTGCGGTGTTGTATACAGGGGCAAAAAAGCTTTAAACAAAGGAAATGCCCAGAGGCTCTATTATGAAATAAGAATAATGTGGAATATCATGCAGCCATTAAAAATAATGAGTTCAATTAGACAAATTTTTGCAATGTTTTGTGGCATGTTAAAAGCAAGATTCAGAAGAGTTTATGTAACATCACCTCAACTTGCAAAATAAGCAATGACCAAGAACTCCTCTAGATCAAGGACCTGCAGGCAGACTGCCAGCCTGTATTTGAATCTTATGTGAAGTTGGTCACCTTCTTAACCTCTCCGTACCTCTGATTCCCCACATGTAAAAGTGGAAATAATGTGGCAGCTTCTTCTAAGAGCTCTGAGGATTAAGTGGGAGTGGAGAGAAAGTAGTGTCAAGAGCATAGTACATACGCTGTGAGAGTTCACTGTTGTTTTGCGTGTATTAGTATAAACATAAACACAGATATGATCACATTAGCACACAAAAAAGGTGTGAGTGGTTGTATACCAAGTTACCTGTGGGGAAGGGAGGTTGATGTGTAGAAAAATTGAAAAATGAAAAGACTCTAGATAAAAAAGTGAAAGTTAAGCTTGCAGTTATGTTGAAACATACATGTGTGTGTGTATAGAAATGTATAAAAGAATTGTCATCACACATATTAAAAACTAGGAACCTTAAGACAATTCTGTAAAATGAAATAGTGCAAAGAGATTGTAGAGGAGTCTCTTTCATTCAATCTTTTTCTAAAGGAAAAAGAGGAACAATAGCTGCCAGTAGATTGAGAATATCCAGGGCAGGGTGCCAGAAGACCTATTAGTTCCTCTTGAGTGAAAGAAAGATTGACAAATGTCTCCCTCTTAGGAAAACAACAACTAAACATGAGGAGGAGAGGGGAGGGGAGCTGTTTAGTAGCAAAATGTTTCATAAAGCTTGTGGTTTTGCAAGTTATGCTTTGTTCCCAGCCCCACTAAGCCTGTCTGATGAGGCTGACAGTGCTTACCTGGCAGCCAACCTAAAGAGTCTTCAGACTCAGTACTTGCTCACCGGGTCAAGTTCTATCATCAGCCGATCCCATGGCAAGCACTTCATAAGCCCCCTCGGATCATCTGGCATTTCCATCATCTCATGGGGAGGCACCACTATTGCACAGCTACTTACAGATGAGGAAATGAA
This sequence comes from Redunca redunca, assembly GCA_006410935.1. Lineage (NCBI taxonomy): Eukaryota > Metazoa > Chordata > Mammalia > Artiodactyla > Bovidae > Redunca > Redunca redunca. Next base: position 47,350 of record SJYQ01003598.1, read on the forward strand.
GGCTCAGACAGGTTATGTAGCTGGCCCAAGGCCACCGTGACCAGATGTGGAGCGGACGCTGTGAGTACGAAACTGTATGAAAATAAGCCAAGATGCACACCAAATGTTTCTCTCTTTAGCCTCCTGAATAGGCTTAATCCATCTGGTTTGAAAGAGGCAAAATTTTCCAAACTGTGTTTTATTTACTTACCAAGATTATCTTTAGCATCTTACAAAATAGAACCAGTGAAAACAAAATTATTTATGAAACTCATGATGTTTTATGAATAAATATTTCAGCAGTGTTGGCCAGAAAATCTTTGCTAATATTCCAAAACAAAGGCAAGTGTTAATCGCTCAGTTGTGCCCAACTCTGCGACCCCATGGACTAAAGCCTGCCAGGCTCCTCTGTCCATGGAGCTTTCCAGGCAAGAGTACTAGTGTGGGTAGCCATTCCATTCTTCAAGAGATCTTCCTGATCCAGGGATCAACCTCGGGTCTCCTGCATTGCAGGCAGGTTCTTTACCATCTGAGGCAACAGGGAAACCCAAAACAAAGGCAAAGGTGCTCCTGAATTGAATCGACCTTTTTTTTTTTTTTCCTGAAAAGATTTTGTGGACCACAGCCACATCTTGTGAAATTTCCCTGAGCAGGCAGTTCTCTGCTGCGGGGTAAAATCCCCAATCAGGACCTCTCTTCAGTTGGGACCTCACTTTATAATGTAAGGTAATTGCATTCTGGAATTGGCAATATGAAACGAGCAAATCCCAGGGACCCATAAATGAAAGCACTTAAAAGTTTGTGACATCTGTTTTTATTAAAACTTGACATCATTTATCAAATAATATTTATAGCAACCCCCTTCTCCAGTTCAAGAGGAGTCTGAACTTGGGAGAAATCATCACTTATTGGCTTAAGTTACAGAAGAGCCACGAATGTACCCGTATCTTGGAACAACATGAGCTGGAGGAGTTTCAACTCCACTCTGGCGCTCTGTCCTAATATTCCAAATATACGTGCTTTGAAATAAAGATTTTTACCCTGGAGAGGGTTCAGTCTAAAGCGAACATTGTATATCAATAAAGCATTGACAGTATCTATCAGTTTAATATATTTTCTCATCTTCCAATCCTTCATATTAGTCTCCAAAAAGGCATTGAAATAGTTATATAAAGGTGAGCTGAATCCAGAGTGAATTCTATGGAACTTGAATTTTGTGGAATGCTGGTTCTTGGTAATTTTTAAGTGTCCCTTGCAAGACCCATCTCTTGACAAGCCCATCTTCCTATGCCTTCAAAAACCTGAGTAGCAATGACTACACTTCATCCCAGGATTTGCCAAGACACCAGGGGCAAACAGGGCTTCCCCAGTGGCTCAGTGGGTAAAGATGCCTAAGGATGACTGCAGTGCAAGAGACAAAGGAGACGTGGATTTGATCCCTGAGTCAGGAAGATCCCCTGGAGGAGGAAACGGCAGCCCACGCCAGTATTTTTGCCCGAATGAACAGAGGAGCCCGGTGGACTACAGTCTACGGGGTTTCAAACAGCTGGACACAACTGGACAGCTGAGCAAAGCACAGGGACAAACAAGGCTGCCATGTGTGCTGCTCCTGAGTTGTGAAGGCGGGTACTCGCCTGCCACAGAGAGGGGTTCACCACTCCTAGAAGTTCTGGTCTTTTTGTTTCATTCTCATCATTTGACTTTGCATGTGGCTTTTAATGCTCATATAGTCAAACTGAGTGATTTTTATATTTTCTGACTCCTTGATTTTATGTCCAAAGGTATGCATGAATTCATACACTTTCTAGTTTCCTTTTTTGAGCTTTATGTTCTTACATTAAAAGAGACATTAGGTACCTAGAGATTTCAACCAATGACACTGTCATTTTTAATTATGAAATCTCATACATGCTGTACTGTGTGTAATATACCTGACATGTTAAGCATAGTGAAAGAAATTTCCCAAAAGCAGGATGAATAGTCCCGCACCACATGGGTGATTCTTTCTTTACCCCAGCCTTACCTCCCAGATGAATTTCTTCTATGACGTTTATTGGCCCCTTGCTTTTTTTTAGAGAATTACTAAATATCCAGGTGTCCATAAATGATACACTTAGTATTGCATATTTTTTTAAGGGTCTATTTCTTTGACTAAGCTGTGTGGCATGTGGGATCTTAGTTCCCAGACCAGGAATCGAACCTGTGCCCCCTGCAGTGGAAGCTCGGAGTCTTAACCACTTGACCACCAGGGAAGTCCAGTTTTTAATATTTTGAGCCAGTTACCCTTCCACCGCATATGGTGCTGCTGCATGACTTCTCCCTTGGGTCTTCATGATAAACATCTACGTTTCTCTCCTTCTGTTCATGCATTCTCTCTGCTGAAGAACCTTGTTTGTTGTTGCTGTTTAGTCACCAAGGTGTTTTCAACTCCTTGCGACCCCTTAGACTGTATGTAGCCCGCCAAGCTTCTTGGTCCATGGGATTGTCCAGACAAGAATACTGGAGTGGGTTACCATTTCCTTCTCCAGGGGATCTTCGTGACACAGGGATCAAACCTGTGTCTAGTGAATTGGCAGGCAGATTCTTTACCCCGAGTCACCTAGGAAGCCCAAAGACCCTTTTACAACAGAGTTGAAGCCAAATTCCTTGAGGTGGCAGCTCTCCAAGCACCGCCTGCTTCCCCTGCCTTCCAAGCTCCCAGGTTTCCATCCACAGACCTCGGCATCTGCTACTTTTTACATTGCTCACTCTGCTCCCACCTGCTGGCCTCTTGCTGTTCCTCCGATGTTCCCAGCACACCTCCATCTCAGGGCTTTTGCTCATGCTGTTTCATATCTTTCCTCCTCATCATGGGGCCCAAACTGGCATCTTCTTGGTTCAATCTTGCCTTCTCCTTGAGGCCTTTCAACTTGAACTTCAGTGATGGCCTTCCCTGTCTGCCTTCCGGACTCCTGCCTCCATGGCACTATCTCCATCTAACAACTACATATTTAATCATGTATGTATTTATTGTGTCCAGAACATGGTATGTATTTATTTCCACCAGCTTTCAGGATGCAAAGATCATGTGTGGGTGCCTGCTGTGTGTCTACATACCTTGCTNTGTGTCCAGAACATGGTACGTATTTATTTCCACCAGCTTTCAGGATGCAAAGATCATGTGTGGGTGCCTGCTGTGTGTCTACATACCTTGCTTTAGAAGACTGCCTGACACATAATAGACCCTCCAACCACAGATAAATACTTACGGAGAATAACATGTATGCATTCTTCTGTAACTTGCCTTTTTTTGTTGTTGTTTTTGGTTTGGGGGTGGGGAGCGCTTAGCACAAATCATCTTTGCTGATCTGTGTGTCTGTACTTCTTTCATTTCCATGGCTATGTGTATTCCACTGTGTGGACATGGCACAATTATGGATCCACCATCCTCATTTCTCTAAAACTAAGAATATATATATTCCTAATATAGTTTGTATATTATAGCCCAATATAGTCTTGTATGTTTCTCCCGGTGAACACATGCAAGAGTCTCCAGGACATTGCTCTCTGAGTCTATTTTAATCTACGCTTCTGCTGAGCTTCATTGTCTGGCAGGTATTGGGTGACTTCATCTTCCTTACTTTTGCCCGGGCTGTGGTATTAATTCTAGGTGCTGTGCCTTGACCTTGCTGAACATCTTTTTGTTCTGAAAAAATCCAGTCCAGCCTTAAAAGCCAAGAGTCATGGCCTGGGGCTGCCTGGGCCGGATTGTCCTTCAGCCGCTTTTCGACCTTCAGGGGAGGGCAGATTCCAGGGTTCATCATGATGATGGTTTCCAAGGCTTTTGGTTTTCTTAAGTTTGATTTCCCCAAGCCGCTCAGGACTCCTGAACCCTCCCTGCTAAAAATTGTTTGTTATCAGAGCCACAATGTGTTTTGCAATTATCTTGCCCCCTGGCATCTTCAATTGTCTCCATCAATTCCGCTCCCTGAGTTTGCCTCTTTAGGGAGCCATTCCCTCTTTCCAGTCAAGTTCTCTTCATCCTTGTCTGCTCTCAGAAAACGCCTCCTACTTTCTCCTTTTACAGCCTCATTACAGCAGTTTATGGCAAAAAGAGTGAACCTGACATGTGATGGAGAACCTGCAGAGAAATCCTTTGAGCCCTGGGTTTCCAGGAGACACATGCATTCCTTCCAAGGAATGATGCCAAGATGGTTTTACTCTGTAGATCCAGCATTTTTACTATAATTCAGGGACATCTGCCAGATTTATTGACTGGCTGGAGAGACAAACTGGGGAAGCATTTTCTGCTCCAAATCATTTTAGCTCTGGAAAGTGACATGCTGTTTTTTAAGTGCACAGGAGAGCCTCACAACTTTCAAAAGTGGAAAAGGAAAAGTGATAGAGGGTGTCCCCGACATCTTTATAGATGCATTTGGATATTGACTTGACTGCTGTAAACAAGAGATGCCAAATAATACTGGCCAAAATAAGAATTCATACACTTCCTTCCCACAAAGTGCAGGACTCAACCCTCTCTTCTGTTACTGGGCATCCATCCAATGTCACTGTGATGCTCTGGTCCTCAATTGGTGGCAGGGAGAGAAGCAAGGAGCGGGAGCTTCCTTGAAGGCACAACTTGGAATAGGGATGCATCACACTATACATGGCTGCTTCTAAAGGCACAGGAGACTGGAGAGCTAACCAGCTAGGGGGCCATGTTCCAGGGTGCACACTATTATTCTGGATGAGGGGAGAGGAGTACAGACCTGCCATGACAGAGAACACAAGGGTTCCTTGTCTCCTACCCAACCAGCCAGTCCTCTGGCTGGTTAAGGAGACAGCAGACCTGTTGTCTGTGAACTCTAGGAGGAGACACATAGTCTCACTTCCTAGATCTGCTGCTTCCCAGACATGGGCTTTGGGCAGATGGTCCATCTCCTTAGTTGCTTCATCTGTTAAATGGAACAACTGACTCTCCATCATAGAAGTGGTCTGTTTTTTGAATGGGTCTCTCTATTGTTCTATGTTCTTAATTTTATTAGGAATATTCATTTGGACAGCAAGATCAAACCAGTCAATTCTAAAGGAAATAAACCCTGCTGCTACTCCTGCTAAGTCGCTCAGTCGTGTCTGACTCTGTGCGACCCCAGAGATGGCAGCCCACCAGGCTCCCCCATCCCTGGGATTCTCCAGGCAAGAACACTGGACAGGGTTGCCATTTCCTTCTCCAATGCGTGAAAGTGAAAAGTGAAAGTGAAGTCGCTCAGTCGTGTCCGACTCTTAGTGACCCCATGGACTGCAGCCTACCAGGCTCCTCTGTCCATGGGATTTTCCAGGACATTTTCCATTTCATTAAAATGACTGATACTGAAGCTGAAGCTCTAATACTTTGGCCACCTGATGCGAAGAACTGATTCACTGGAAAACACCTTGATACTGGGAAATATTGAGGGCAGGAGAAGAAGGGGGTGGCAGAGGATGAGATGGTTAGAGAGCATCACTGAGTCAATAGGCATGAATTTGCGCACACTCTGAGAGATAGTGAAGGACAGAGGAGCCTGACATGCTGCAGTCCATGGGGTCGTAAAGGGTTGGACATGACTTTAGCGACTGAACAACAACAGGGCTCCTCAAACTCAGTTTCAAGGAAGTTGGAACTTGCCCCTCTCCAGGTTTCTGTCTATCTCTTGCTGCCTTGGGCATCCTGCCCTTGAACTGTGATCTGCTCCTTGCCACATCTCTGAGGTTCCTGGAGGCCCTGACTCCTCTTGGGTTCTTGTCTCTCTGTCCAAGCCCCTTGCTCTCCTGCTCTTCTGAAAAATGGGCAGGCCAGCCCTGGGGCAGCTGATGGCAATGCAAGGTGCCCCTCCTACTTCTGCCAGCTTATCTATCAGCTCATCTCTGTTCTGGATGAAATGTGTGTGTGTGTGTGTGTGTGTTAGTAACACAGAGTGGCTTAGACAACAGAAATGTGTTGTCTAGAGTCCTGGGAGCTGGAAGTCCAGGATCCAGGTGTCAGCAGGGCTGGTTCCTCCCGAGGCCTCTCTCCTCAGTGGGTAGATAGCCATCTTCTCCCTTTATCCTCACGTGGCTGTCCTTCTGTGCGTGTCTGTGTTCTGATCTCCTGATAAGGACACCAGTTGCACTGAATTGGGACCCACCCTAATGACTTCATTTTAACTTGATTATCTATATAAAGACCTGATCTCCAAATATGGTTACATTTGAAAGTACAGGTATTTAGGGCTCCAACATATGATTTTGGTGGAGACATAATTCAGTCCATAACATCAGGTTTTGGGGATTTTGATTTGCTCAACGGATGTGTTTGGGTGGCACTTTTTTTTCCCTAGAAACCATTATGTATATTTTTCCTTAATTAAAAGAAAGAAAAAAATCTGAGTTTTCCTTTTCCTTATGCAAATACGATTTGCTTTTAGATGAGAATAAAATCATAGGAAATGGAATCTGCACCATTAGAGATAGAAATGGTAATGAGTTTTAATAGTGCATTTTGGTTTTCGGTGTTGAAATGAACTTAGAGAGGATGATACTGCGGCTTAAAGTTATTAGCTCTCCAGTCACATGACAGACAGCTGTAGAACTTTTTTTTAAAAAAAAGAAAGCTAAAACCTCTGAGCATTCTTTAACATCAGCTGTCAGCTCTGACACTGGGCTGCAGACCAATATTACATGGCAGCTAATAAGGCAATGAGCTTAAATTGGGTATAGGCTATTGATTTAAAGCACAAGTATGTAGATTAAAATCTAGCCCCTGAGAATCCATTTTATAAACTCAGAGTATTTTTCATGAGAAAGTGAAGTCTAAAGTGGGAAGGAGAAGGTTGCTAAGTACCAAGGGAGTCATTGAACTAGTTAAATTCTTAAATGGTAATTGTCAGTCTTAACTGCTGGGAGCCAAGAAGGCTGGAGTGCAGGAGTAAAGATGACACCAAGGAGAGGCCAGGTGACGTCCCCTCCTCTGGGCTCCTTGTTCTGTGAATAAATAGACTCGTCTCTGCAGGTAGAGGAAACATCTGAGAAATTGACCTCCACATTGACACTGTTGTGGGCTTCCCAGGTGACACTTTTCTTTTCCCAGGTAAAGAACCCATCTGCCAATACAGAAGACCCAAGAGACAGGGGTCCAATCCCTGGGTTGGGAAGATTCCCCCTGGAGGAGGGCATGACAACCCACTCCAGTAGTCTTGCCTGGAGAATCCAATGGACAGAGGAGCCTTGCGGGCTACAGTCCATGGGATTGCACAGAGGTGGACATGACTGAAGCAACTTAGCATGCAGTTGACTCTGTTTGTACAACTTTGTACCTTTGAGTGGATTTTCATTGTAAGCTGAGTGTGTTTCTCTGAGAAATAAAAGAGACTCAAGTAGTAAAATCATTACCGTTCTAAGTGTGGTATGAGTCTTTGAAAATACAGCACAAATAGTGATTTTTTAAAAAATATCTATTTATTTATGCATTTGTCTCTTCTGGGTCTTAGTTGTGGCATGAAGGATCTTTGATCTTTGTTGTGGCTTGCAAGATCTTTAGCTGCAGCGTGTGGGATTTAGTTCCCTGACCAAGGATCAAACTTAGGACCCTTGTATTGGAAATGCAGGGTCTTGGCCATTGAACCACCAGGGAAGTCCCCTAACTAGAGATTTTGAGCAAAGCTTTTAATAGAAATAGGGCTTCTCACATGACTCGGTAATAAAGAATCCACCTGCCAATGCACAAGACACAGGAGACACTGGTTCGACCCCTGGTTGGAGAAGATCCCCTGCAGAAGGAAATGGAAATTAATTTATATGGTACAAATCCTTCACCAGCTACCTACTGTCTGATGGAATAAAACAGAACATCCAGGGAACTTCCCTGAGTTGCCGTTTCCAAAGTCCACACCTGACAGCTCATGTGCAAGGCTCATTTGAGGAGCTTGTCCAAAGCTTGCTGCCCTGTCCTGTCCCCTTCTCCCCCTCAGATTTCATCTCAGGCAATCATGGATCTCAGTTCTAGATGTCTATCAGCTTTCTGAGGAGAAACATCACATCTTTCCAGGTGGTGCCTGAAATCTGTAAGAAAGGGAGCTGATACTGTTTCAAAGTGGGCTGGGCTATGTTTATGATTGTGTGCAGAGCATTCTGGAAGAAACAGCCCTTGGCTTCCATCAGTCATCCATCCCCAGAGCAGAGAGCAAGAAAACATTTTGCACTCTGTGTTCAGATTGCAGTTCCTGACTGAAGTTTCTGGGTTGTTGACAATGAACCGAGTTGATGGAGGGATGACGGGTGGGGAGAGGTGCAGAAACGTGCTAAGCCAGCCAGGGAAAGGAGGAGAGAGAGGAATCTGGGTGGGAAAGCTACAGTTGCAGGCCCCCAGATCCTGAGGAGGGGGTGCATGATGAAACAAAAGCTGTGAATATGAGCTGGGAAATGTCAAGAGACACCTGCAGGGGCAGAGAAACACACAGGAGTTGGGAGAGGGCTGATGGTGGGCAAGGATAGGGACAGCTGGCAGGAGGCTGGCAGGAGGGCCCAGTGGTTGGAGCAGGGGGTGGACTGCTTGGGGCTCATTTGTTTCCAAGTCTTTCCCCCCCAAGATGTGCCCTTGGAGACACAGAGGGCACTTATGAGCATCCTGTGGGTGTAGCTTTGGCTTCTTAGGGAATCAGCTTTGCACGGTGAAAGAATAATTCAGAGTCCTGTGTCTATTGCCGCTCACCTGTGAGGGTGACTGAAATATGTTTGAGCAAAAGCTGGGCTCATCCAGGAATGAGTGAATGATTCCCATCTTCAGTGCTGCCATGCTGATGTGCAGAAAGGTCTGAAATGAGGCTGATGGAAAAGTCTCATTTTCTATTTCTTCATTTCCCATTCATTCTGCAGCCTCCACCTGTCCTCTCCTCCCCTCCTCCCCCTCTTCCTCTCCCTCCTCCTCCTTTTCCAGTTCCCTGAGCTCAGGCAAACAGGCTCGGTGCTCCCCTAAGACGTCATGGGGATGGCTTCCCTACACCTGCTCTTGAGTGCCTTCCTATCACCTCTTCACCTGCTCAAAAGGTGTTCAATTCCTTTATGCCAGATCCTCCATCCCACCTTCTTTGTGCCTCCTCTGCCTCCTTTACTGAAGTTACAGTGCACCCCCAGAACTGTACCCTCAGGCAATATTTTCATGAGTGGTCATGTGGTGCCTCCACCTCCATTTGGACTGTAAGCGTGTTGGGTCCAGAAGCTGCTTCACCACGTTTTGTAACACTTCTCTGAGCTCTAAGGATGCTCATCCAGTGCGTACATGGTAGACCCTCCCATTTTGCTGCGTTCCAGACAGAACCTGCTCCACAGTTGATCCAGACCACGCCCTCTAAACACTTACCTGAGGTGCGACAGAGAGTTGAGTAGGGGTGTCCTTCAGGAGTGCCCCTGGGATTGGCCAGAGGGTAGTCCCCAGCCCTGCCAGCCCAGTTTGTTGATTCCCCTCTCAGGTCATTGTCAGAGAAAGTGTGAGCCCTCATGGTGGTGCCATCCCTTGGGGGTGGGGTGGATGGGATGCTTATGTGTGGCTGGAGCCCAGCAATCACCCTGAGCTACTGGTTGGCTGAATACAGAGGGAACCAAGTTACAGCCAAAGACACAGGAGCCAGTGATGAAAGACCTGCAACCTTTATTGCTGTTGGGAGGTATGCCTCTGAACCTTTTCCAGCTCTTCCAAGAATCTCATATCCCAAATCTCATTAGGATGACAAGTTAGGGAAGTTTGGGAATGACCACAGAACACATTCAACTTGCTAATTAAGAAAGGAAGTTGGGCCTGCTGTTGACCCCAGCATGATGTGTGCTTCAGGAAAGCGTATTACTTAGAAACTGGTACCCAGGAGCGATACATAGGCAAAGGGCATCTTCAGTAGCTTACTTGAGTGTTGCAGTCCTCAGATAGTTCTCTCAGTTCTGTGAGGACTGTTAGTTTGCAAATCTTGTTGTGGGAGCCCATACGTGATGGGTTTTTAATAAAGTTGAAAACTAGTGTGTGTGTTTGGGGGTACATACATATTTATTCATGTGTATTTGATTGTCTATCTGGGCTTCCCAGGTGGCTCAGTGGTAAAGAATCCACCTGCCAATGTAGGAGATGCAGGAGACAGATTTCATCCCTGGGTCAGGGAGACCCCCTGGAGGAGGAAATGACAACCTACTCCAGTATTCTTGCCTGGAGAATCCCATGGACAGAGAAGCCTGAGGGGCTACAGTCCATGGAGTCACAAGACTTGGATACAACTGAGCACGCATGCACACATGTGCAACTCTCTATCCATCCCTGTATATGCTCACAACAGACACACACACACCCATCCATCCATCTAGACACAAACACATATTCACATATCCATCCATTCACTTAGACAGATAGATAGACACACGTGGACACACACATACTCGTGTCCATTCATGTTCACCCATCCATTCAACCATTCTTGTATACATATATACATACACACACTCACATTCACCCATCCATCTTCCATCTATATAGATACATCTTCCATGTATATTGATATACACACTCACACGCACACACACGCACTAACATATTCATCCTTCCATCTAGTCATCAAGACACATACACACACACAGAACCATCTATCCATCCACCCATCCATCATCCATTTATCCACCTAGGCACAATTACACACACTCACATACATCCATTCATCCATGTAAACACATAACGTTCACACACACACACACACATACACTCATACACACACACACCCTTTTCACTGAAGACATCTAGCTAGACTGATGAACTCTTAAAGCAGCATGGTCGTTGGCCAGCAGGACTCTGAGCTGATTGGGAAAGTGACTTCGATTAGACCATGAGGCCTCTCTGCTGGATTTGATGCTTTGTTCCTAATGCAGCATGAGATCCTGAAATTCTTGCTCACTGGTCCTCTGCAATCCTGCCATCCTGTGTGTGGCTTAATCGCTCAATGAGGAAAGAGAATTTGGCCTGCATCTGTTCATGGAGAGAAAATGAGGATGTGCAGTTGTTAGAACACTGTGGGGTCCACCGTCCTGCTGCAGTAGGGCCCCCTTTCTTCTTGAGCAGAACAAGAAGTTCTGCGCTGATACGGTTTTTACATCTCAGAATGAGCTGGCAGCAAAGCGTGGTGAGGGAAGAGATGGGGCTTGAAACACACCTGTTAGCAGCAGTCCTACTGTGAACAATTAAACCACTGACAAAGGACACAGTAGCTTAATCATCCTGTGTATTAATACCCCTAGCCTCGATGTTCCCCAATGTTTAAAACAACAGAAAGTGGTTTTGGAACCTATTGGAAACCACTGGAGCCTGCTAATGCATGCCAGCTCCTGGAGAGCCTTGAAATTGAAGTCAATTTGCCTTAATAAAGCTGTTTAACATTAATTTAAGGTGGACCTATGCCAGGTTTGAGAAAATGAAGAAAAATGGAGTGGGTGGTTACAAGTAAGCATCCTTCTGGGTTAAGAAAGAGGGGGACCCGAGTGCCTCAGCTCCACAAAGCTATTAAACTATTCTGGGTTCTATAGGAAGAAACAGTCTCCCACTCACATCTTGTGCTTGGAATTTTGAATCCTCACATAGTTTTGATAGAGTTTAACCTCTTTAAGCTGCTATAGTAGAGGTAACAAATATTAAAATGTTGTTATATAAGGTCCAGGGAAGATCATGAATTCCCCGAATCTTTTGAAAGTCTTCTTTCTGTCAGGAAGTGATATTTTCATAAATTAGAACAATGGTTGTCAGGGGCCTCGAGTTGGGGACAGGAGGGAGGTGATGGAAATGGAGGTTTTGTATCTGATTTTTCTCGTTCTGACTGTTTCTACAAGGGACCACATCAACCTTGCTGGAAAGCTTGCTTCCCAAATTAAGATTTTGAGAGTTGTCAGGATTCAGAAATGTCTCTGCTAAGTTCTCTGAGGCAGAAAGGATTTGTTGACAAAAATCCCTTCACTCCCTGTCTTTGTTCTTAAATTCAATCATGCTATTCAAAGTGCAGTAAATATTTAGAAGAAATAAAAAGTCCACCTTGAGGGACTTCCCTGGTGGTCCAGTGGTTGGAGATTCACCTTTCAATGCAGGGGCTGCAAGTTCAACCCCTGGTCCTGGAGCTAGATCCCGTATGCTTCACAGTCAAAAAACCAAAACATAAAACAAAAGTAATATTGTAACAAATTCAAGAAAGACTTCTTTTTAGAAAATGGTCCACATTGAAAAAATAAATGAGTTAAATTGAAAGTCCAACTTGAATATGCCCTAACAAAGCATACGCTGAATACTCATTGGAAGGACTGATGCTGAGGCTGGAGCTCTAATACTTTGGCCACCTGATGTGAAGAACTGACTCATTGGAAAAGACCCGATGTTTGGAAAGATTGAAGGCAGGAGGAGAAGGGGATGACAGAGGACTAGAAGGTTGGATGGCATCACTGACTCAATGGACATGACTTTGAGCAAGCTCCAGGAGTTGGTGATGGACAGGGAAGCCTGGCACGGTGCAGTCCTTGGAGTCTCAAAGAGTTGGACACAACTGAGCAACTGAAAGGCAACAACAAAAGGTACCCTCTCCCGGTTGAGGTGGAATGTTCCAGAGAAAACTCTCTGAGATTCCACGATGGCCATCAGATTACCTCAATGCTTGGCTACCTGGTGACAGTAGACCACAACTAACTAGTTGCCCCGTTGGCCCAAAGTGATTTTAAAAGCGAAAATGCTCTTAAAAGGAAAAAGGTGGGTGTTATTTCGTTCCTTTGTACCATGTTGCAACATGGAAGCCTTTGTCAGCCTCCTACGAAGCCTAATTTTAGCTATTTGTTGAGTTCCTACTACATGCTGGGCACGGTGGTAGACATTTAAGAATCCATTAAATTATGTTCTCCTCATAATAGTCTGGCAGGGGTGGTGTGATTCTCCTGTTTTGTATATGAAGACAATGAGATTTGGAGAGGGCAGGCAGCTCGGCCAAGGTCAGACGGCTGGCAGGCACTGGAGCAGGAATTTGCATCTACAGAAAGGCTCTGTTTCATGGCAGGCTCTTCCTCATCTCCATAACCATTGTCACAGACTTCACCATTGTCATTTTGTTGTTTTGCTTAGAGGCTAACGTGGGGAGGGAGCATCACTTCCTGCAAATTACGCCTTTGCCAGGATGAAATATTAGTCATACCAGCATAATGGCCTGACGTTGCTGTGTGCTTTGAAACTTTCCAAACAAGTGGAGGGGAAAACAAGAGCCAAAGGAAAAGCTCTGTTTATTCAAAGAGATAGCATGGACCCCAGTCTTGGAAAGACCTAAACAAGGGCTCAGTGAAGGCAGAAATAATTGAGGTGGAGACCCCATACACACAGAGAGGACAGGTAAAAGGATTTCCCTGTGTCCCAAGGCACAATGGCAAAGTTAGTGACAGTGAGGACCCGTTCATTCATTCATTCTTTCTTCCAATCAGCATTTATTGAGTAGGTAGGGAGCTAAGCCTACTGAAGACAGAGCTCGCAAAGACGTGGAATTTACATGCCAGTGGGGGAAGCAGACAACAAATTAATGCATAAACATGTATTCCATCATTTCTATGGAGAATCACTGAGAAGAGTAAGAGGGGTGGGAGTTACCAGGCTGGCGTGGGAGTGGCTCCTGTGTCTGATAGAGTCAGGAAGGTTCTACTCAGAATGTCAGGGATGAGCAGAGGTTTGAGGAAGAGAGGAGATATGTGGACCATCTTGGGGAATTTCTTGGAATACGTGAAAAACGCACTTTGCAGTGGAGGGAGAGCCAGTGCAAAGCCCTGAGGCTGAAGGATGCTTTGTGTGTCTGAGGAACAGCAGAAGGTGAATGAGATTTGAGAGGAGAAAACAACGGAAAGATTGTGTTGATTAAATTCACAGACATAGCCAGGAGCCCATCATCTGGGGCCATGTGGATCATAGTAGGAGCTTTGGGCTTAACTCTAATTGAGATGGGAGCCATTGGGGGTGGTGAGTAGAGGATAATCCCTTAGAAGAATCGCTCTGGCTAAACTAGTTATAAGACAGTCAAACACAGAAACACGATCCAATTGGGAGGTTCTTGGTCTAGGTGAAACCTAGGGATACTGATTAGGTCCTGGCACAGCAACAGGACAGAGGATGAGATGTGTTCAGAGTCTGGACACAATTTCAAAGTAGACACAGCAGAGACTGCCAACAGATGGACTGTGGGGTGTCAGGGAGAAGAATGAAAGCTAGTTTTTGCCTGGAAATCCAGAAACATGGTGCTGCCATCAAAGGAGATGAGGGAATTCATAGGAGGACCAGTTTTTGAGGGTTTAGTAATCAGGACTGTGTCATGCATGTGTTAAATTCAATTTCACTTTTAGATTGCTAAAGAAGATATGGAACAGGCATCTAATATCCAAGTCTGAAATTTTGGAGTTTAAATGTGGGGTTTTGGGAGAATTTAAAATCAGGGGATGGGGACTTCCCTGGCAGTCTAGTGGTTAAGACTTCACCTTTCAATGCAGAGGGTGTGGATTTCATTCCTGGTTGGGGAGAGATCTCATGTACTTGGGGCCAAACAAATAAACAAAAAGAAAACAAATCATGAAAAGACTGAACCAATATTATAACAAATTCAATAAAGACTTAAAAATGGTTCACATCCCCAAAAAAAGGGTTAAAAAATCAAAGAATGGAATTTAGACAGAAGAGGCAAGAAAATTCTAAGGTGGATTTCATGATCCATCTTTCATGATCACGTCCTTGTGGGATACCCACCCCCTCATTGAATATGAGTGGAATCTATGACCTGTCAACAGGTTGTCATGAGATTATGTTACTACAATTTTTACAATTGTTACATTGTCACACTGTCGTGCTTGTCTTGAGAACACTCCCACGCACTGGCTTTGAAGACACAAACCAACAGTTTTGTGAGCTACTGTTTGAAGACAGCCAGTTGGTGAGAGGGCTTCCCTAATGGCTCAGTGATAAAGAATCTGCCTGTCAATGCAGGATGTGTGGGTCTGATCCCTGGATCAGGAAGATCCCCAGGAGGAGGAAATGGCAATCTACTCCAGTATTCTTGCCTGGGAAATCCCACAGATAGAAGAGCCTGGTAGGTTACAGTGCCTGGGTTGCAGTCACTGAGCATATACGCATCTGGTGAGGTGCTGACAGCCAGCAAGAAAAAGAGCCCTTAGTCACATGAACTTCAAGGAGCTGCAACAACCATGAGCTTATGGGTCCTTCCCTAGTTGAGCTTCAGATGGGGCCACAGCCCAAGCTGACACCTCCATTAAGGCTTTGTGTCTCCCCCAGCAGAGAATCCAGCAAAGCTGTGCCTGGACTCCCCACCCACGGACACTGCAAGACAACACTTGGGTTTTGGAGACAGCATCTACTTTTGTAGTCATGTGTTATGTTGGAATAGAAAACCAACCCAAGAGAGAAATAGAGAGGTCAAGATGTGACCTCCAAGTGGGACCTGTGGCCTTTCTTCAGAAGGGACTCGAGCCAGGTGGCCCCGTGGCATGGAGAGAACCCTTGATAGTGGCGTATGGTGGAGCCTGCAACTCAGGAGACTGCAGAGAACTTCCACCAGCCCCAACTGTGCTGCTTCAGATCCATGCCAGTGGATCTGCATTCAGTAAACTGGGCATTGAGGGGCTGACTGGCAGGTGCCCAAAAGCCAGCCCGTCCCTCAGGGCTGCACAGTACACACTGCAGCAAATTAGCTCTAAATAGAAAACAGAACATATGGATCAGGAGATAATGTTTCCTTATAAATGACAGCCCTCTGGGCTACATGCCCTCCTGATCTAAGAGGGTTTCGTTCTCTCTTTCTTTCCCCCATCCTGCTCCTCCTGTCCAAGACCAGGAGCCAAAACTCTCCCCTCCCATTAGTGTTCTCGGTGGTTATTTGCAGAGGGATTCTTATTGTAATCTCTGAGTTTTTGCTGTTTTGTTTTCCAAGTTGCAAAGGGCATAAGCTCTCAGGAATCCCTGTTGACTGCCCGAGCAAGTGGCTTCTGGCTTCTCTCTACTGAATTCTGAAAAGTGCTGCTTGGTTTCCACGCCAGCTCATTTTGTTGTTCCCTGGGGCTATGTCTTTTCTCACTGATGGAATATTTATAGACAACATGAGAGATGATGGTGACTTTTCTAATTACACACCATCTGAGGAGCCTTTTCATTCATTCAACCACCATTTCCTAAAACAAAAAAGTCCTTGACCCCGAGATGCAAAGAAAAGTGAGACATGAGCCCTGCATGGACACTGACATCATCATCTAAAGAATTGCTTCCCAACACCTTGAACGACCTGAGACTTCACACCAGAAAGCCAAACCCCGGTCCTATGGTTTACTTCCTGCTGACCATTCATCAGAACCTGCCTCCCTCAGTAAATGTGGGCAGGAAATGAGTAAGTCGGGCCAGCTCCTCTCCCTCCTTGCCCGCAGAACTTGTTTAAAATGATAGTTTGGTCAGGAAAGACGCAGATGTGAAATGTCTCTAAATGTACAATTGTTCCACTATGTAAGAGAGTTCACAATGGGGAGAGGATACCCCTTACCAGAAGGAAGATGACTTTCCTGGGTTTTGTAGCTTGCCTAAAGAGTATTCTCACAACTATGGAATTGATGGGAACAAAAATAAGGAGTTATATTAGATTGTTTTAAAGACTGAAAATGGTTATGCAATAACCATTATTGCATACAGGATAAGCTACATCTCTTTCAAAGGGCTCTAGCTTTCTAGAGCTAGAAAGCTCTACGTAAGAAGCCCTTGCTCCTTCAGAGAAAAGTGATGAGAAACCTAGACAGCCTATTAAAAAGCAGAGATATCACTCTGCGGACAAAGGTCCATATAGTCAAAGCTACGTGTTTTGCAGTAGTTACAGATGTAAGAGTTGGACCGTAAGGAAGGCTGAATGCTGAAGAATTGATGCTTTCAAACTGTGGTGCTGGAGAAGACTCTTGAGAGTCCCTTGGACTGCAAGGATATCAAACCAGTCAATCCTAGAGGAAATCAACCCTGCATATTCACTGGAAGGACTGATGCTGAAGCTAAGCTCCAATACTTTGGCCAGCTGATGTGAAATGCCAACTCATTGAAAAAGACCTTGATGTTGGGAAAGGTTGAAAGCAGAAGGAGAAGGAGGCAACAGAGGATGAGATGGTTGGATGGCATCATTGACTCAGTGGACATAGTTTGAGCAAAGGCCAAGAGATAGTGAACGACAGGGGGTCACAAAGAGTCAGACACAACTTAGTAACTAAAGAACAACATGAAAAAAAAAAAGAACAGCATGTAAGAAATCAGAAACATGGGTCACAGAGTTTGTGAAGAGGTAACTCATAGAGTACAAGAACTAGTCCTGTGTTTTGTTGAAAAGATCAAAATTTCATTAAAATAAGTCTTTTTTATTTAAACTTTTTATTTTGTATTGGGGTAGTTTTAGATGGTTAACAATGTTGTGGTAGTCTTAGGTGAACAGCAAAGGGACTCAGGCATACATATTTGTGTGTGTGTTAGTTGCTCAACTATGTCCAACTCTTTGCAACCCTGTGGACTATAACCTACCAGGCTCCTCTGTCCATGGATTCTCTGGGCAAGGATACTGGAGTGGTTTGCCATTTCCTCCTCCAAGGGATCTTCCCTACCCAGGGATTGAGCCCAGGTCTCCCACACTACAGGCAGATTCTTTACCATCTGAGCTACCAAGGAAGCTCCAGGTAGCTTCATATACGTGTAAATGTATATGTGAGTGAGTCACTCAGTCATGTCCGACTCTTTGCAACACCATGGGTTATACAGTCCATGGAATTCTCTAGGCCAGAATACTGGATTGGGTAGCCTTTCCCTTCTGCAGAGGATCTTCCCAACTCAGGGATCAAACCCAGGTCTCCCACATTGCAGGTGGATTCTTTACCAGCTGAGCCACAAGGGAAGCCCAAGAACACTGGAGTGGGTATATACAGGCATACATATACATGCATCCATTTTCCCCCCAAATCTCTTCCCATCCAGGCTGACACATAACATTGAGCAGAGTTCCCTGTGCTCTACAGTAGTCCTTACTGGTTACCCATCATAAACAGCAGTATGATCCAGCCCCCAACAAACAAGCGCTGGGTGCTGTCCCAGGTGCTGGGGATGATGCAGCAGTCACAACATACCCCAGTCCTCACTCTGTTGGCTCCTACAGTCCAGTGAGTCTTAGATTGCGTGGAGCTCTGCTAAAATGGGATTCAGAAACAGACTTCGTCACTGATCTTCCATTTTCTGGCATTTGGGAGAGCCTTCAGCCTAGATTTTGCAATTTGTCAAATTTGAATCTATGCTTCCATAGTGGGTGGGAGATAGAGGTCTGAGAAAAAGAGACCTACCATATTTGTCCAAAGGATGTCTTTGTTCCTTTGACATTAAAGGTGCAAGTCTCGTTCTATGAATGAACAGGCCTTTAGGGTACAAATATGCAGACTCAACTTGAACAGATCATTTTTCTTGCAAAGCCACAGCCCCACATCAGTGTCGCAGACATGTCTGATGAACAACCAGTGAGCATCCCAGTGATCCACCTCTTCTCACACAGTTAAAGAATGCCTAGGAATGATGTTCGTAAACAAAGGCACGTTGGGTGTTTTAGACACAGTTTAGATGAGATTATTATAGACTGAGAAACATTCCTGCCTTAATTAGAAAAAAATCTTGGCGCTCATACTGGGAAGCTAATTGGCTCCATCAAAGCACTGAATGATTCCTAATTTTGCTAGTTAGAGGCACACCTGGTGACTCTTCTCTCAGTGGTACCCAAAGACTTGGGCAAAGAAGCTATAAAAAGTAACAGCTGCAGTGATAGCAAGGCTTTAGATAGACACAGAACTGAGAACTTACTGATGGACTTCATCCCCAGGCACTGGGTCGGTGGGCAGGCTTGGTGGGTGACCCAAGAAAGCTGCAGACAGAGGGACCGAAAACAGAAGGGACCCAATCAGGAGCAGTCTTGTCTCTAACAGAACTGAGGAGGCTTTGGCTGACATAGAGTGTCTTTGAGGATGGAACTGTGACGGCAGTCAGCCACCTGAAATAGTTTCCATCCTCTTCATACAAAGACTGGAAGCCAAGAGAAGCAGGTATAAAGGTAGATGCGGACAGAAGACAGTTGAGCCACTGTGACTCCAAAGGGAGGGAAGACAGGAATGAGAAGGAGCCCTCTAGCCTTTAAGTGGCTGATTAGCAAACTGCAGCATACAGTGTCCTTCTGAGGAGCTGATCTAGATGCTGAGTCATGGACCACCCTGGGAGGGTCTGATCCAAGGGCTTGGACGGGTCTCAGGGCTGAGGGTGCATCCTCGTCACCACCTGGAGACTCATGCAGCTAGCCTGGCCCCCTTCCCTATTTCCTGTGTCTACATGGTGATGCATGGAAGACTTTGGAGTATAGACCACATTTAGCAGGATTGGGATATGAACCAGTCTCTGTTACATGGGTGGGCAATGATGCCCCCTTATTCTGAAGCCCTTCAAAACTGGCTTTCCATTAAATGGAAATGATTTTGTGAGTCCCACCTGGCACTTCAGCAGAATGGGTGCAACATCATGAATCTATCAAAAACAAAACATCCTCACCCAAGATGATGAGTAGAAAAGTCTTTATCTCAGTCTAACTGAAGCTTTCTATTTCTTTAGTGCACTAACATAGACAGTAACAAAAATACACACACAGGAGAGATAGACCGTCCTTACCATCCTGCTCCTTATTAAGACATCTGACTCCTCTGTCCTTGACTTACCTTGTAATTCAGGAAACCACTCCTGATAACTACTGTTCCCCCTCCCCTGCAGCAAACGCGTGCACGCGCACATACACACACACACACAAGTTTGCATATCACTTATCTGAAAGCAGATGTTTGAAGACTAGCCTCTCACCTGGGAGACTGTAGCTGAATTTGTCTCTGAATGAAGCCCTTTGAGTAATTGCTGTATGTAAGCACAAGCTAGTCTATCACTAATAAGGGAAGTTGTTGAAGCTGAAACTAGCCCACCAGGGGGATGATGCTTTTCTACCCTCTCCTTCTCCATGGGGCTTTTTATTTTATTGTTTTTGAAGGGAAGATTTGTTACTATTGAGCTGAAGACTTCAAAAACATTTTGCCAAAGTAGGGCACAGGTGACTTAACCAGGTCAAATGACTTTTTAAAGGCTTATACTTAAGTACTAGTCTTCTTAGTTAATATCCCTCAGACTTCAAAAGGTATATATAAAAAAAAAGATTCAGAAGGAAATTCGGGGAACTCAAGGGGGTTTGGGGGTGGGCAGCATTCCCTTAACTTAGACCATGGTGACCCAGATCATTAAAGAGTGTTTTCTTCATTTTTGGACTCGCTGACTTAAAAAAAAAAAATCTTTCTTTAAAAACACAAAAAGAATGTCTTAGCCTGAGACAAAGTCTTTAGTTCAGTTCAATTCAGTCTCTCAGTCATGCCCAGCTCTTCGTGACCCCATAGACTGCAGCACACCAGACTTCCCTGTCCTTCAACTCATCTCCATCGAGTCCAAGATGCCATCCAAGCATCTCATCCTCTGTCATTCCCTTTTCCTCCTGCCTTCAATCTTTCCCAGCATCAGGGTCTTTTCAAATGAGTCAGCTCTTCGCATCAGGTGGCCAAAATATTGACGTTTCAGCTTCAGCATCAGTCCTCCCAATGAATATTCAGGATTTATTTTCTTTAGAATGGACTGGTTGGATCTCCTTGCAGTCCAAAGTTTTCCCAAGAGTCTTTTCCAACACCACAGTTCAAAAGCATCAGTTCTTCAGTACTCAGCTATCTTTATGGTCCAGCTCTCACATCCATACATGACTACAGGAAGAACCATAGCTTTGACTAGATGAGCCTTTGTTGGCAAAGTAATGTATCTGCTTTTTAATATGCTGGCCAGTTTGGTCATAGCTTTTCTTCCAAGGTGCAAGCATCTTTTAATTTCATGGCTGCGGTCACCATCTGCAGTGATTTTGGAACCCAAGAAAATAAAGTCTCTCACTGTTTCCATTGTTTCCCCATCTATTTGCCATGAAGTGATGGGACCAGATGCCATAATCTTAGTATTCTGAACGTTGAGTTTTAAGCCAAATTTTCCACTCTCCTCTTTCACTTTCATCAAGAGGCTCTTTAGTTCTTCTTTTCTTTCTGCCATAAGGGTGGTGTCATCTGAGTATCTGAAGTTATTGATATTTCTCCAAGCAATCTTGATTGCAGCTTGTGCTTCATCCAGTCCAGCATTTCTGATGATGTACTCTGCATAGAAGTTAGATGAGCAGGGTGACAGTATACAGCCTTGAGATACTCCTTTTCCTATTTGGAGACAGTCTGTTTTTCCATTTCCAGTTCTCATTGTCACTTCTTGTCCTGCATACAGATTTCTCAGAAGGCAGGTCGAGTGGGCTGTTATGCCCATCTCTTGAAGAATTTTCCAGTTTGTTGTAATCCATACAGTCAAAGGCTTTGGCGTAGTCAGCAAAGCAGAAGTAGATGTTTTTCTGAAACTCTCTTGTTTTATTTTAATAATCTAATGGATGTTGGCAATATGATCTCTGGTTCCTCTGCCTTTTCTAAATCTGTCTTGAACATCTGGAAGTTTATGGTTCACATACTATTGAAGCCTGGCTTGGAAAATTTTGAGCATTACTTTACTAGCATGTGAGATAAGTGCAATTGTGCAATAGTTTGAACATTCTTTGGCATTGCCTTTCTTTGGGATTGGAATGAAAACTGACCTTTTCCAGTCCTGTGGCCACTGCTGAATTTTCCAAATTTGCTGGCATATTGAGTGCAGCACTTTAATAGCATTATCTTTTAGGATTTGAAATAGCTCAACTGGAATTTCATCACCTCCACTAGCTTTGTTCGTAGTGATACTTTCTAAGGCCCACTTGAGTTCACGTCCAGGATGTATGGTTCTAGGTGGGTGATCACACCATCGTGGTTATCTGGGTCATGAAGATTTTTTTTTTTTTTTTGTACAGTTCTTCTGTGTATTCTTGCCACCTCTTCTTAATATCTTCTGCTTCTGTTAAATTCATACCATTTCTGTCCTTTATTGTGCACATCTTTGCATGAAATGTTCCCTTCATATCTCTAATTCTCTTGAAGTGATCTGTAGTCTTCCCCATTCTATTGTTTCCCTCTATTTGCACTGATCACTGAGGAGGGCTTTCTTATTTCTCCTTGCTATTCTTTGGAACTTTACATTCATATGGGTATATCTTTTCTTTTCTCCTTTGCCTTTAGCTTCTTTTCTTTTCTCAGCTATTTATAAGGCCTCCTCAGACAACCATTTTGCCTTTTTGCATTTCTTTTTCTTGGGGATAGTCTTGATCACTGCCTCCTATACAATGGCATGAACCTCTATCCATAGTTCTTCAGGCACTCTGTCTATCAGATGTAATCCCTTGAATCTATTTGTCACTTCCACTCTATATTATAAGGGATTTGATTTAGGTCATACCTGAATGGTCTAGTGGTTTTCCCTACTTTCTTCAATTTAAGTCTGAATTTTGCATGATCTGAGCTACAGTCAGCTCCCAGTCTTATTTTTACTGACTGCATAGAGCTTCTCCACCTTTGGCTGCAAAGAATATAATCAATCTTATTTTGGTATTGACCATCTTCAGTGGGAGTAACTTATTTGTGGTTCCAGGTAGAGGGAGAGAGGACTAGGAAAGGAGGAAGAACCAACACAAAACACTTGCTAGTTAAGAAATTCAGTAAATAAAAAAACAGGCTGCCCAGCTAAGTTTGAATTTCAAATGAACAACAGATACATCTCTTAGCATAAGTATATTCCATGCAATATTTAGGATATACTTCCACCATTTCTTTGACTGAAATTCAAATTTACCCAGGTATGCTGTACTTTATCTGACAACCCCAACAAATAGGATCTTCTAAGAATCGACAGAGGATGAGATGGTTGGACGGCATCACCGACTCAATGGACATGTGTTTGAGTAGGCCCCAGGAGTTGGTGATGAACAGGGAAGCCTGCCGTGCTACAGTCAATGGGGTCGCAAAGAGTCAGACACGACCGAGCAACTGAGTGGAACCGATGAGTTGGTCTTAGAACCATCTAGTCAGGGGCTGAGTGGAGGGATATCTGTCCTCATCAGACAAGGGTTCCATATTGCATGGTATCTCTTCCACACTTCTGCTTGTTGACGTGAGAGAACTCATCAGGTTTACACAGGGTTCCCACACCCACTGGGCATCAGAGAACCTTGGGGATGGCAGTGCAAGGTGTGCCATGGGCCTCAGTCAAGGTGCTGGTACTTTCATAAAGCCAGCCAAGACAAGGCAAAACTCGTCCCCATCACAGCAGCTGGAAGAAAAGTGAAGCCAAGAAGGTCTGACATAGTATCTAAGAGATGTTTGAAGCACACAGATCCCTAGAAAGGACACAGAGATTCATTTATTGGTTCACTGAACACATACTGACCATGGGCTTGCCAGGTGCGATGAGCATGAGAGACTTTCACAAGAGAACAAGAAATAAACACTTTGTTGGTACAAGTATTTTGCACCATGTAGACAGCTAGACGTATGGAGGACTTAACACACCACACAGCAATCTTCACTAATGGGAACAGGAAGAGATGGATGAATGCTCCCATTCAGCCCCTGAACGCTGGGTTAAAGACACATTTCATGACATTTCTCAGAAGGTCTTACCTTTTAGAGTTACCAGATAAAGTACAGAACACCCAGCTGAATTTGAATTTCAGATAAATCCAATATTGCATGGAATATATTTATCCTAAGCTGTCCTGCATCTTCTGCCCTCCTCAGAGACACAGATGGACAACCCAGAAGATGGGCTGTGTGGTGACAAGCATTTCAGCTCTGTTACTCACTGCTGTTTCCTGTTTTCATGGAACAGGACCTGGTACATTGCAGGTGCTCCTGGATGCTCATTGTTCAAAAATTCTCACTCTAAAGTGAATAATTCACTGTGTAACACATCATAAGCTCTCAGGAAGAGGGGAGGGCATTGCAAACACTGAGGCAAGAAGGACATGGCACATTTGAGGTTGGAGGGAGAGGAAGGGCAGTGTGGTTAGAGCATGGACAGCAACCAGAAATTCTGAGAGAGGGTGAAGGTGGGTAGAGACAAGATCACAGGGATCTTGAGTCATGATAATAGCCAGGTATGTTTTTCCAGGCAAGTAGGAAGCCCACACAGGGTTTTACACAATGGAGAGTCATAAATATTCTCATTTTTAAAATTAAACTTTTCATCTTGACATAATTATAATTGACCTGTAAATTTAAGAACAAATAAACAGACATCCCATGTTTTCCACAATGGTAACATCCTGCAGTCCATGGGGTCACTGAGAGTTGGACACGACTCAGTGACTTCACTTTCACTTTTCGCTTTCATGCATTGGAGAAGGCAGTGGCAACCCACTCCAGTGTTCTTGCCTGGAGAATCCCAGGGACGGTGGAGCCTGGTAGGCTGCCGTCTATGGGGTCGCCAGAGTCGGACATGACTGAAACGACTTAGCAGCAGCAGCAGCAACATCCTGCAAAGTTACGAGACAGCCTCACAACCAGAACATTGATGCTGATAAATCAAAATACAGAACATTCCACCTCCACAGGGACGTTAACACTGTTACCCTTTTATGACCACATCCACCTCCCTCAGGTCTCCAACTCCTTCTCAACCCCTGGCAACCACAGACATTGCCTTCTATTTTTTTTTCCAAGTTTATTTATTTATTTATTTTTTTAAACTAGTACCTGTTTATTGTAAATCAAAACGTTATCACAAATAAGATTACCTGTACTTGATAGTATACATGTTTCAATGCCATTCTCCCATCTCATCCCATCGTCTCCCTCTCTCTCTCCCCCAGAGCCTTCTATTTTATAATGTAGACATTTCAAGAATATTACATACACGGAATCATAAAGTATGTAACCTTTGGGACTGGCTTCCTTCACTCTGCATAATTCACTGGAGATTCAGGTAGGCAGCTGAGTGTCTCAGTAGTCTGTTCATTTCTGCTGCTTGTATGGTTACCTGATGTGGTTGTACTACACATTGTGTGCCATTTACCTATTGAAGGAGATTGGACACTGGATTGCATCCAGTTTGGGGGTTAGGGAGGCCTGGCGTGCTGCGATTCATAGGGTCGCAAAGAGTTGGACATGACTGAGCAACTGAACTGAACTGAGCTGACTGAAAGCTGCAATAGACCCTTCTCCCCATGTTTTTGTGTGAACATAGTCTTTATTTCTTTGGCATAAATGCCCAAGAGTGCCGTTGCTAGATTTTATGCTATTTACATGTTTCATTTGTAAAGAAAATTCTAAGCTTTTTCAGAGTGACTGTCCCATTTTCAATTTTCACTAACAATGTGAGTGAATAAGTTTCTCTGCATCCTCGCCAGCATTTGGAGTTGTGGATTTTTTTTCTTTTTTCTCTTTTAGCCATTCTGAAAGGTGTGTAGTGTTATGAGCTTGAGGCTTCAATTTGCATTCCTTTCATGGCTAGTGATGGTGAGCATATTCTCGTGTGCTAATTTAACTTCTGTGTATCTTCCTTGGTGAAATCTTTCTTCATGGCATGTGCCCATTTTCTAATTGAATTGCTTGTTTTTTTTTCCAAGCACTATTGACTTTGGAGAATACTTTCTGTATTTTAGATACTAGGTCTTTGTCAAATATGTGGTTTGCAAATATTTTCTGCCAGTTTGTAACTTGCCTTTGCATCATCTTAATAGGGAATTAATTTCACAGAGCATAAGATTTTAATTTTGATTAAGTCTAATTTATCCATTTTTCCTTTTATGGATCATGCTTTTGGTGTCAAATCTAAGAACTCTTTGGCTGTCCTAGACACTGAAGTTTTCCCCTGTGCTTTTCTCTAAAAGGTTTATAGTTTTACATTTAATTACATGATCTATTTTGAATTAATTTTGTATAAGGTGTGAAACTTGGGTTAAGCTTTATTTTTTTTCTACTGTGGATGTCTACTTGTTCCACTGCTGTATTAGTTTCCGGCGGGTGAGGGGTCTGTTGTTAACAAAGCACCCCACCCTGGGTGACTTAAACAGTGGACATTTATTCTCTCACAGCTCTGGAAGTCAGAAGTCCAACGGTAAGGTTGCAGCCAGGTTGGCACCTTCTGAGTCTAGGAGAGAGACTCTTATCCAGGCTTCACTCCCAGACTCTGGGCGTTGCTGGTGATCTTATGTTCCTTAGATTATAAAAGCATCATCCTGACCTCTGCCTTTATCTTCAGAGAAATGGCCTCTCTCTGTTTCTTGACTTCCTCGTCTCTCTGTGTCTGGCTGTCTCTGTGTTCAGAGGTCCCTTAATATAATAACACTAGTCATATTGAATTAGAAACCACCCTAGTAACCTAATTTTAGTTGGATTACTTGTATACAGACCTTTTCCCCAGATAAGATCATAGTCAGAGGTGCTGAGTTTGAAGATTGCCACAAACCTATATTGGGGACATGCAATTCAATGCATGAAAATGCCATTTGATGAAAAGTTCATCTTTCCTCCATTGAATTACTTTTGCACCCTTTTCAAAAGTCAATTTGGAATATTTTTCTGGATTTACTTCTCGTTTTCTGTTCTGTTCCATTGCTCTATGTGTCTATCTTGACAATACCTCCTACTCTAGATAACTATAGCTATATAATATGTCTTGACATTGAATAGACAATCTTTCCTTTTTATTATTCATTTTCAACATTATGTTAAC
Organism: Redunca redunca; assembly: GCA_006410935.1. Classification (NCBI taxonomy): domain Eukaryota; kingdom Metazoa; phylum Chordata; class Mammalia; order Artiodactyla; family Bovidae; genus Redunca; species Redunca redunca. The sequence continues at coordinate 74,105 of SJYQ01003598.1, forward strand.
TATTATATTTCCTTTGTCTGGTATTCTTATCTATTTAAGAATTTGCCACAGTTTGTTGTGATCCATGCAATCAAAGGCTTTAGCATAGTCAATGAAGCAGAATTAGATGTTTTTCTGGAATTCTCTTGCCTCTTCCATGATCCAATGAATGTTAGCAATTAGATTTCTGGTTCCTGTGCCTTTTCTAAACCAAGTTTGTACATCTGGAAGTTCTTGGTTCATGTACTGCTGAACCCTAGCTCGAAGGATTTTGAACATAACCTTACAGGCATTTGAAATGAGTGCAAATGAACATTCTTTGGCATTGCCCTTCTTTGGGATTGGAAGGCAAGGAATAGGTGATGCTTTCAGATTGTGGTGCTGGAGAAGGCTCTTGAGAGTCACTTTGACTGCAAGGAGACTAAATCAGTCAATCTAAAAGAAATCAACTCTGAATAGTCACTGGAAGGACTGATGCTGAAGCTGAAGCTCCAATATTTTGGCCACCTGATTTGAAAAACCAGTTCATTGGAAAAGATACTGATGATGGGAAAGATTGAAGGCAAAATGTGAAGGAGATGGCAAACGATGAGATGGTTAGATAACATCATCTACTCAATGGACATGAATTTGAACAAACTCCAGGAGATAGTGGAGGATAAAAGAGCCTGGTGTGCTGCAGTCCATGAAGTCATAAAGAGTTGGACATGACTTAATGACTGAACAACAAAAGCTCCTTTATCTTTGGATATAAACTTTAAAATAATTTTTCTATATCTACAAAAATATCTTGCTAGATTTTGATGTGAATTACCAGACCACTTGAGCTGCCTCTTGAGAAATCTGTATGCAAGTCAGGAAGCAACAGTTAGAACTAGACATGGAACAACAGACTGGATCCAAATAGGAAAAGGAGTACGTCAAGGCTGTATATTGTCACCCTGCTTATTTAACTTCTATGCAGAGTACATCATGAGAAACGCTGGACTGGAAGAAACACAAGCTGGAATCAAGATTCCGGGAGAAATATCAATAACCTCAGACATGCAGATGACACCACCCTTATGGCAGAAAGTGAAGAGGAACTAAAAAGCCTCTTGATGAAAGTGAAAGAGGAGAGTGAAAAA